>JXTC01000041.1:280066-349703 GCA_002914845.1 Trema orientale | reverse complement strand
AAATTATGTAGAATTATTAGAAATGGAATTGTTGCATACCAAATGCTTGATGAAATTACTCAGTGACAATTAAGTAGAAACCTTCGTGGTTTCCTAATTTACTTAGCTACATGGTATTCTGTAAAAAAGAAACTACAATGTTTTCCAGGAAACCTAGAAAGTTTCTTATGATTTACTTAGCTACAAGGCATTCTACTAAAAGAAACCACAATAGTTTCTAGGAAACCTTTGTAGTTTTATGTGATTTACTTAGCTATATGGCATTCTACAAAAAAAAAAAACCACGATAATTTCTAGGAAACTTTTGTAGTTTCTTATGATTTATTTTTCTGTAAAAAAGAAACCACAATGGTTTCCAAGATAAGTTTTTGGTTTCCTATGATTTACTTACGTACAAGATAAAGGAAACCAAACTTGTTTCTAAGAAACCTTTATAGTTTCTTGTAATTTACTTACGTACAAGATATTTTGCTAATAGGAAACCAAATTGGTTTCCAGGAAACTTTTGTGGTTTCCTGTGATTTACTTACATACAGGATATTCGGCTAAAGGAAACCAAAATGGTTTTCAGGAAACTTTTGTGCTTTCCTGTGATTTACTTACGTATAGGCTTTCGGCTAAAGAAAACTAAACTGGTTTCTAGGAAACCTTTGCGGTTTCCTGTGATTTATTTACTTACAGAACATTTTGCTAATAGGAAACCAAATTAAACTAAATTAGTTTCCAGGAAACCTTTGTGGTTTCCTGTAAAAAAAAAAAAAAAGATGACTTATTTACTAAAATGCCGCCGCGTTTTCTAACTTTCAAAGTATTTAGAAAAATACCATAAAAAGGTCGTACAGATTTTTATTATTTTTGAAAGGTCGTAAATTTGGTATTATTTTTTGAAAAATAGGTATAAGTATCCAAAACCCGAGAAAATTAGACACGGACGTTAATTAAGCAAGTTATAAGCTGGTTAGCTGGCCCAAGTTACCCATGTCGAGGCCGAATGTTGTAGAAACAGTTCATAAATACCCGTGTTTAAAACCATATTTCCATAAATACCTATATTTTATTTTTATTTCACCAATACTCATTTTATACCTATTTTCGGAGAAATGTAGACCGCTAATATTTTATACATGAAATATTTATCACGGTATATATTTAATGAATAAATATTACACTAACAATTGGCACATATTTCAAAATGTATAACATAGGTTCTTTTTCTGTCTCATAGAATCTGTATTCCAAGAACATAGTAAGCTTCACCTAGTTCTTTAATATCAAACTGTTGTACTATAACTAGACTTTCACTGATAATAATGATCCAACATCATTCCAATTATTGGAATATCATTAACATACAGTATTAACAAAATCACTTTATTGTCCTGAATTCTTTTATAGATACAAGGTTCATCTATATTTCGTTCAAAACCATAAGACTTAATAGCTTCATAAAATCTTATGTTCCAAGATTTAGACGCTTGCTTGAGTCCATAAATAGATCTCTTAAGTTTATAAACTTTTCTTTTTTGACCCTTTTCAACAAATCCCTCTGGTTATATCATATAGATACATTCATCATGATTGCCATTTAGGAATGCAGTTTTGACGTCCATTTGCCATATTTCATAATCAAGAGATGCAACGATGGATAAGAGTATATGAATAGGCTTGATCATAGCTACAGAAAAGAATGTTTCTTCATAGTCGATACCTTCCTTCTGTGTATAACTCTTTGCAACTAACCTTGCCTTGAAAGTCTCCACTTTCTCTTCTACTCTCCTCTTTCTTTTATAAACCCACTTACACCTAATGGGTTTTATCCCTTCAGGTGGATCTACAAGCTCCCAGACTTTATTAGAGTACATGGACTCTATTTCTTCCATTGCCTTTTGCCAGAGATCTTTATCCACATCATCCATTATCTCATTATAGGTGTAAGGATCAGATTCTTGGTCAGAAGACTTTTCTATTCCTAAGTATCTTTCAGGTTGTCTTATAATTCTCCCACTACAACAAGGATCTGATGTGTATTGAGTTTCAAGTGATTTATCTTTCCTAAGTGCTTTCTCTATCTTATCTTCTATAGATTGGCTGATAACAGCATCAGTTAATTCTTCAAGAACTAACTTATTTTTGGGCTTGAAATCTTTCATATACTTTTCTTCCAAGAAAGTAGCATTTGTACTTACAAACACTTTTTTTTTCTTCAGTTCTATAGAAATAATTCCCTCTTGTTCCTTTAGGGTAACCTACAAACAGACACAATTCAGATCGTGATTCCAACTTAGTCGTTTTCCCTTTCAGCGCATATGCTGGAGAACCCTAAATATGGATATGATGTAAACTAGATTTATGTCTTTTCCATAGTTTGAATGGTATTTTAGGTACTGACTTAGAAATAACTCTATTTAGCAGGTACATAGCAATTTTTAAAGCATAATCTCAAAAAGATGCAGGTAATTATGATTAACTAAGCATTGACTTAACTATATCCAAAAGTATCCTATTTCTTCTTTCAGCAATACCATTTAGTTGAGGCATACTAGGTGCCGTGAGTTGGGATAGGATCCCATTATCTGTGATAAATTCAGAGAATTCCCCAGAGAGATATTCACCACCTCGGTCAGATTGAAGGGTCTTTATGTTCTTTCCTAACTGCTTTTTAGTTACCGCTTTAAATTCTCTGAACTTTTCAAAAGAATCTGATTTTCGTTGCATTAGGTAAATATAACCAAATCTAGAATAATCATCCGCAAATGTAATGAAGTATTCAAAACCTCCTCGAGCTTGAATATTCGTGGGCCCACAAATATCAGTGTGTACTAACTCAAGATATTCTTGAACTCCACAACCTTTTCTAGAAAATGGTCTTTTAGTAATTTTACCTTCTAGACAGGATTCACAAGTTGGTAATGGTTTGACTTCTAATGAACTTAGAGGTCCATCATTAACTAACCTTTGAATTCTGTTTAGGTTAATATAACCGAGTCTCAAATGTCAGAGATAAGTTTCATTATTAGTACTCACTTTCACTTTCTTATGTTTATGTTCTACATATTCAAAATCATTTTCAAGATTGTGCAATGAGATACTTTTATGTTGAATAAAGAAAAGATTATTCCTATGAGTACCAGTGCAAATAAGACTTTTATTCTTTCTAATAGAAACTTTATTGTCAAAATGAATAAAATAATCTTGTCTCATCAAACAAGAAACAAAGATCATGTAATAATACTTAATTATTAGACATACATGCAACATTATCCTAATAATACCAAAGTAGTAAGCAGATAATTAATTAATTGTTAATGATTTATTAATTTTCAGTATTTTAAAATTATTTAATATTTAAATAATTCTAACTGACAAAATAATATTAAATATTTAAATATAGAAGATAATATTTAAAATTTAAATTAGAAAAGATTTTCATAAAATGTAATCAGTTTAAATAAAAGATTTAGCTAATTAAATCTCTTTGAATATCTCAATTTTAAATTTTGACTTTTGAAATCTTAATTTAAATTTAACTTCTTTAAATGTCTCCTATTATCTTATCTATCAGATTTGAATTCAAATTTAAATCAATATTTAATCTCATTAAATATTTACCAACCATAAATTCAAATTTAAAAATTTGAAAAGATATTTTGATTTAATTTAAATTTTAAATCTTCACAAAATTCAAAATTTAAAAGATAAAAGATTTTACAGATAAAATCTCCTATAATATATCTAATTTGAATTGAAACAAATTTAAATTTCAAAATAGATAACTAACTATCACATAATTAGTTTTTCAAAATATCTGTTCAAAATTTGAATTTAAAAACTAAATGATATTATCTCATAATATCTATTTTTTAAAAAAATTACATTTTAAAATATATCTAATTATTCAACTCATAATTAAGATATTATGGATATTAATCATTTCCATAATTCAAATTTAAATATCCTATCAATTCAAATTTCAAAAATTCAAATTTAATAAGGATTTAAACTTTGAATTTAAATTTGAATTTATCAGTTTTTATAAAACTATGTATAAATTAAATTAATTTTTAAAATAATAATAATTAAAATTACGGCCAAAAATTCAAACGTGTCGGGAAAAACCGACGAATGGAATGGGAGGCCGGTAGTGAACGGCGGCCTCGGGATGTTATGCGGCCATGCTAGGGACTACTCCTTGGCACCAAAGGACTCACATAATGCTATGCGGCCTCGCTCGGGACAACTCCCGGGTGACAATGGGCTCGCATAGCTCTCACACGACAAGCGCACGAGGTGACACCCTGAGCGGCTAAGGCACAGGAGGCCACCCGCACAACTAGCTCACATTAAGCCACCTGCTAGGCTATGAGCGGATCACATCCGCGTGATCAGTGGGTTCGTGCCCACGCGGCATGTGCGGGGTGGCTGCCTACAGGCCATGCGCGGATCGCATCCCACGGCCAGGGCACCTCACCCGCACAGCCATGAGTCGAGACATGCCCGAGCGGTCCGCACGCGGGTTGCACCTGCGAGGCTCACGCGAGCGATGCACACGGCTCCTAGCCGTACGCCACTCCATCGTTTCATTTTTTAAAAAAAAATTAAAAAACAGTTTTTCATAAAAACGTAAAAATAATTAGAGATTAAAACATTTCTATACATAGTTTTATCAAAAGCATAAAACATAAACACTTAGAAATCAAGAACATGCCGAAAACGGAAATTAAAAATAAAATGATCATCACCTCATAGCAACATCTAATCAAATAATCATTCAAGCTTATTGAATCTATTGACCATCATACAAACTAGAGCATACTTATAATATGAACAAGACCAAATATAATCAAACTTTCCAAAAATCATAAATATCAATCAATAAGAGAATAGATCGGAGTAAAATATGCTAGATCAACAATAAAACCATACTCTAGTACCAATTGCAGGTATTCATTAGAATAAAATTCCACAAAATATTTTCATAAAATAATTTTCAAGAATACCATAGTTTTGTAAAATCTAGAAACGCAGCGGAATTGGTTGTTTAAAATTTTTCTTTTTACAAAATACTTCGGATCATGATATAACATAAATTAACTCTTGATCTAGATAAGAACAATACTCAGATTCGCTTCACAACCTTCTCATCTCGCCGTCTATTCTCGAAAGCCATTTGATTGATCTGGTGGTTAGTCACCTTTTTGATTCCCAACAAAGAGATCTGCAGACGAACAAGAAGACAATCTCCTCAAACCGATTTCTCCGAGAAAGCCGAAACAATAAGGATAATGAATCCCTAGGGTTGGCCGTTTTTCTCTATTTTTCCTCTCTCTTTGTTATACGTGTAACAGTCTTCTCTCAGGGATGTTTCACATGTAATTCATATAAGTTGTTAGCTAGAGAACTTTTCTCTTAACTATAGAGAGATTAGTAAACCCTATTGGACTTATTGGGCTTGTTGGGTTCAATTGATCATCAAATAACTATTGAGCTTTAATTTGAGCTAGCCATGAGGCCAGATGGATTCATAAAGTCTAAGCTCCAATAGACTATATACCCACAATTATAATTAACTCATAATTATAATTGAGCCTTGTCTATTAATATTGGGGCACACTACTATAGGCCCAATATTGAACTATTGGACTAAGTGTCATTTATTTTCTGTGAAGCTTATTATTAACTAATTAGCTCGATCTATTTAACATATAATATACTTGTAGACGTACCCCCAATGCAATACCGTACTAGTAGAGTGAAATTATCGTATTAGCCCTCTAGTACATATTTATCTTTGAGTTACTATTTTTTATCTAATGGATAATAGTTGACTACGGTGTTTGTATCTACTTATTCCAACATTGTCAAAATCATATAGTGAATACCGGAGCTCCGGTTTATATTATCTAAGTACTTGAAAAAACTAAAGTGATATTATATGTGTGGCGTCCATTATGAAAAATATTTTACATATTTCATATACTTTATCTTTCAAGATACCGGAATTCGAACTATAAATCAGAACTAGTCCTTTAGTAACTCAAAAAAACAAAGCACATGAAAGTAAGTTTGCTAATCACTGGGATTAAGGTTTTTTACAATAGTGCTAGATTAGTAAAATTAGAAATTTGAGTTACGATACTTAACCTCATAATTCACTCAGTCTTGTTCGATGTTGTTATAACTTTCTTATAACACGCTAGTATTTCTAGCCGAAGACTTATTTTGATAATTGGAGACTTTATTAATCAAATAGATAACACTAAATTCTATGGCATAGTAAAGTATTCCATCTTCAATATGCAGGATATGAACAATTTAATTTAGATATAATGAAATAAAGAATATAATATCTCCCACATATGAACTCATCATACAAATAATTCTTTATTACTCATTACATATCTTGGAATCTTTTAGATGTTTATATAAGATAAACATAGACATCACATGTATATCAATGGGGCATAAATGAAACAAAAATTCATGACATAAAATTTATTAATAACAAATAGATAATAAATAATTTGATAAATATTATTTATAATGTAAAAATAATAAACTATTTTATAGGACATTATTCCAACAGACTCTAGCCTAACCCAAGCCTAACCTAACTCTAAACAAACCAAACCTAATCTTCCAGATTTTTAACTTAGAGAATATCAATAGATTATAGCCTAAATTTTAACAAGCACTATATTAAACTCTCAATCCAATTCACAAGTTAATAAACCTTTCACATAGTTATACTCAGTGTGTGTGCACTATAGCACAAGTCATAGTGAATTGCTTCGTACATTTAATGAAAAATAGTCTCACAATATTCACAAGATTATCACCTAATTTTTATTCTAAGAAACCAATCATCATAAGCTCCTTTTTTGGTTCTTATCTCCACTACAAATCAAGATAAAACTATAAGACTAACTAATCATGCATGTTATTCTCTATACAAATGACTTGGCTACTGTTTATAAAAATGTGAGTACCACTATGATCAAAGCATATTAACAATAGAATAAAAATCAAGTATCAACGATAGTACTTATCATCCATCAAACTATAAAAATTAACATTTATTTCTTATCATAGAACCTAGAAGGATACCTAAGACTCAAAACACAACTAAAAATAATAATAAAAAAATTAGAATTAAGCCCTAAAAACTAATTAAAAATGGAAAACCTAACAACCTAAACCTAAGCCTTTCTCTCACACTTAAACTCTACATTGTCCTTAGTGTAGCATCAAACTCATAAATACAAGCAATAAACATGAGAGAAAATAAAATACTAAAATAACTAGAAACAAAATAAAGCAAAACAAAATAAAGTGGAAAGAGAAAGAGGGTTTAGAAAAATCAAATCTCGGTTTGGTGCGATCTTCATCTTCATCCATCGGGTTGCCTTCTATAAGAGCTTGATTTCTCATCCTCAGCCTGACATGACTCCGCTTCAAATTACGGTTATCTCCCATACATTGTATCATATTGTACAACGAATGGGCTTCATAGATGTCGACCTCAAGATTAGCAAAGATCAAAAGAATTCCAGCTCTTGCTCTAACTTGACTCCATAAGTTGCTTAGTGTGATAACTCAGCACCTAGAATGAGCTTCTAGACAGTGATGTGTGTGGATGATAGTTGGAGTAGGATGCATTGGTCGATAGGCAGTGGTAGTGGGATATGTACATCGATGGAGGTGGTTGGCAAGTGGCATAACTCGAATGGTAGTGATGTGTAGGATATGTCCACCATTGATGAGATGTCATCAATAGTAGTGTCAAATCGGTCACTAGGCTCTCTATCCTCATCACTCTCGAAGTATGGTAGATTGGATAGAGATGTTTGAGATTCTTTCACTATTGATAAGAATTCATCAACGATGGAATTAAAGTGCGTGTCTCCAAACCGATCAAATGTGTCTCCCTCCTCATTGCTCTCCAGATTGTCCTCTAACTCGAACAATAGTCACAAATGGCCCAATGTACCTTTGAGCTAACTTTCCTTTAACTCTAAATACAGTTGTGATTTTTAGGGATACTTGATCACTAACATAAAATTCTACTTCTCATCTTAGGGGTTCTGCATAGCTTTTTTGATAACTCTGAACAACCTTAAGTCTTTCTCTTATCATATTAATCTTCTCAGTAGTCCCTTGTATCAATTCTGGTGCAAGAGTAACTCGCTCTCTGTGTCAGCGTAACACAAGGGCGAACTGCATGGCCTACCATATAATACCTTATATGGAGTTAAAGATACCTAACATAAAGAGCATTTCAAGACTAACCAAGTCGTTTCACCTCTATATCTGTTTAGAAACCAGTCAATAGATGTTACAATTAATATTTGTCACAAATATATATCTGCATAAATGTCAACTACAAACTAAGCTACTCAAGAGAGGGATGACTACTGTGGTATCTCAATCCGGATAATTTCATCTTCTATCGATATATTTCAAGACATGTCTAGTTATATCTAGATATACTCGTATATAAACAGTGACAAACATAATTATCATCTCCTTCTGTTTTGAGAGATTTTGAGACATCATATATCATTATGTGAAATATAAAGACAACTATAGATATCTTGATTCATTCCAGAGCTTATATAGATATTTCATTTGAGATCAAAACTCAAAACATAATAATAGTAGAATTATGAATAAATCTCTTGGCAGATGCTTACCACAAAAGAGGAAACTAAAAGATAAATCTAATATAAAGAGCATTTCAAGACTATCCAAGTCATTTCATTACTATATCTGTTTAGAAATAAGTCAGTAGATATTATAATTGACGTCTGTCACAAACATATGTCTGAACAAATGTCAACTACGAACCAAGCTATTCAAGAGAGTGATTGACTATTGTGGTATCTCAATTCGGATAATTCTATTATATATCGATATATTTCAAGATATATCTAGTCACGTCTAGACATACTCAAATATAAATAGTGACAGACATAATTGTGATCTACTTCTGTTTTAAGAGATTTCGAGATATCATACATCATTACGTGGAATATAATAAGTATTCTAATTCATTTCATAGCTTATATGGATATATTCCATTTGAGCTCGAAACTCAGAACATATTAATAGTAGAATCATGAATAAATCTCTTGACATATGCTTACCATAAAAGAGAAAACTCAAAGATACCTCTAACATAAAGAACATTTCAAGACTATCATCATCTCTATATCTGTTTGGAGACAAGTCAGTAGATATTATAATTGATGTTTGTCAGAGACATATGTCCAGGCAAATGCTAACCACAAACCAAGTTATTCAAGAAGGGGAGGACTGTTATGGTATCTCACTTCGGATCATTCTATCTTATATTGATATATTTCAAGACATGTTTATTCTATTTGGAAACAAGTCGATAGATATTACAATTCATGTTTGTCACAAATATATGTCTGAACAAATATTAACCATGAACCAAGCTGCTCAAGAGATGGATGACTATTGTGGTATCTCAATTCTGATCATTCCATCATGTATCGATATATTTCAAGACATATCTAGTCACATCTAGAGATACTCATATATAAACAGTGACAAACACAATTGTGATTTACTTCTGTTTTGAGATATTTTGAGACATCATACATCATTATATGGAATATAAAAGTGACTATAGGTATCCTGATTCATTTCAAAGCCCATATGGATTCCATTTGAGATCGAAATTTAGAACATATTAATATTAGAATTATGAATAAATCTCCTGGCAGATGCTTACCATAAAACTATAATTAATGTTTGTCACGAACATATGTCTGGACAAATGTCAACTATAAACCAAGCTACTCAAGAAAGAGATGACCATTGTGGTATCTCAATTCGGATCATTCCCTCTTATATCGATATATTTCAAGACATGTCTATATATAATCATATAAACAGTGACAAACAGAATTATTATCTACTTTATTTCGAGAGATTTCGAGACATCATACATCATTATTAGAATATAATGTCAATCATAGGTATCTTGATTCATTTCGGAGCTTATATGGATATTCCATTTGAGATCGAATCTCTAAACATAATAATAACATAATCATAAATAAATCAATAGGAAACTAAAAGATATCTCTAACATAAACAATATTTCAAGACAATGTAAGTCATTTCATCTCTATATCTGGTTAGAAATAAGTAAGTAGATATTACAATTGATATTTGTCACGAACATATATCTGGACAAATATCAACCACAAACCAAGCTACTCAAGAAAGGGATGACTATTATGATATGTCAATTCAGATTACTCCATCATATGTCGATATATTTTAAGACATGTCTAGTCACATCTAAACATACTCGTATATAAATGACAAATATAATTGTTATCTACTTCTGTTTCGTGAGATTTCGAGAAATCATACATTATTATGCGGAATATAAAGGCAACCCTAGGTTTTCTGATTCATTTCAGAGCTTATGTTGATATTTCATTTGAGATCAAAACTTAGAACATATTAATAGCAGAATCATGAATAAATCTCTTATCGAATGCTTACCACAAATGAGGAAACTAAAAGATACCTTTATCATAAAGAGCATTTCAAGACTATCCAAGTTATTTCATCTCTATATCTGTTTGGAAACGAGTCAGTAGATATTACAATTGATGTTTATCACGAACATATGTCCGGACAAATATCAACGAAAAATCAAGCTACTCAAGAGAGGGATGACTATTATGGTATTTTAATTCGGATTATTCCATCTTATATCGATATATTTTAAGATATATCAAGTCACATCTAGATGTACTCGTATATAAACAATGACATACATATTTATTATCCACTTCTATTTCGAGAGATTTTGAGACATCATATATCATTATGCGGAATATAAAGATAACCATAAGTATCTTGATTTATTTCAGAGCTTATATAGATATTCCATTTGACATCGAAACTCAGAATAAATAAATAGTAGAATTATGAATAAATCTCTTGGCAGATGCTTAACACAAAAGAGGAAACTCAAAGATACCTCTAACATAAAGAGCACTCTAAATCTGTTTGGAAATAAGTCAGTAGATATTATAATTGACGTTTGTCACGAACATATGTTTGGACAAATACTAACTACAAACCAAGCTATTCAAAAAGAAAAGGATCGTCGCAGTATCTCAATTCGAATCATTCCATATTATATCAATATATTTCAAGATATATCTAGTTACGTCTAGACATACTTGTATATAAACAGTGATAAACACAATTGTTATTTACTTCTATTTCGAGAGATTTCGAGACACCATGCATTATTATACGGAATATAAAGGCGACCATAGGTATCTTAATTTATTTTAGAGTTTATATAGATATTCCATTTGAGATCAAAACTCAAAATATATTTAATAGCAGAATTATGAATAAATCTCTTAGCAGATGCTTATCACAAAAGAGAAAACTAAAAGATGCCTCTATCATAAAGAGCGTTTCAAAACTATCCAAGTTATTTCATCTTTATATCTGTTTAGAAAGAAGTAAGTAGATATTACAATTGATGTTTATCACGAACATATGTCTAGACAAATGTCAACCATAAACCAAGCTACTTAAGAGAGGGATGACTATTATGGTATCTCAATTCAGATCATTCCAACTTATATCGATATATTTCAAGACATGTCAAGTTACGTCTAGATGTACTCGTATATAAATAGTGACATACATAGTTATTATCTACTTCTGTTTCGAAAGATTTTGAGACATCATTAATCATTATACGGAATATAAGGGCAACCATAGATATCTTGATTAATTTCAGAGTTTTTACGGATGTTCTATTTTACTTGTTGTTGCAACAAACCGTGAAGTTATTGCAATAGATGCAGTTGGTTTCACAAAAATAGTTTCAGATTTAGATCTTATACCTTTGAAGCCCAATCCACTATTGTCTCCTGTAGATTTTCTAGTTGTCAGAATGTGATCTAATCTTTCAATTCCTGAACTCAACATTTTCACTCCTTTTTGGGCTCTTTGAAGTTTAACAAATAATTCTTTTAGTTTTCTATCTTTTTCAGAATTGATAGAATTCAAACTTTGCACTTATATTTCATATTCTTCTTTCGATTTCATAAGTGCAAAGTTATTGCTTACCAAAAGACGATTATGAGCACAAATCTTCAACCATTGAGAGTATATTTTCTAATATGCCACTCGGATTAAATTTTCATCATGTTCTGATTCATCATCATCATAAACCACTTCCGTTGTAACATCATTTGATTTCATAGATTCTATTGTGACATCATCCTCAGCAACAGAGGCACTGTAACAGACAACTTTTGTTGCTGTATCTTTCTGTAACAGTAACTATGAGTCATAAAACAAGGAGATAGTAAGAGCAACATTACTCACCATATCTTTTTATTTACTTCCATCAGATTCTTCATCACTCTAGGTAATGGCCATGGCTATTGACTTTTTTTTTCAAGGTGTTAGCATATTCTGATTGAATATGCCCATATCTCTCACGCTTCTTACGTTGAATGCCCTTTTTATTTTAAGAATCAATATATTTAGAAGAAGGCTTACCTTTCATAGAATTGGTGGAAGAGGAATTAATTTTTGAATTTTTTCCTAATTTCTTCAAAAATTTCTTGAAATTTTTGGTGAGTAGTGCAAGTTCATCATCATCATTTTCTTCATTTGAGAGTTCTTTATTTTCTTGTGTTGTCTTGAAAGTAATGGATTTCTCCTTTTTCTTACTTTTCAAGTCATTTCAAAGACTCGTAGGGAACTCATCAAATTATCCACCTTCATAGTGTCTAGATTTTTACTTTCTTCTATTGCCACAATCTTTGGCTGAAAACGATCTAGAAGAGACCTGACAATCTTTCTAATAATTACAGACTCAAAAATCTTTTCACCAAGAGTAAAAGATTCGTTAGCAATATTACACAGTTTTTATAATATCCAGACAATGTTTCATTTTCACCCATGCATAATTGTTCAAATCTAGTAGTGAAAGAAGTGAGTTTATTATGCTTAACATCATCTGAATCTTCAAATTTTATTTGAAGAATTTTCCATGCCTTCTTAACATTTTCAAATAAGAAACTAGCTTGATTTGCTCTACATCACACTCATTAAAAATTGCAAGTAGAGTCTTGGTATTATAGCTTGCTAACAAATCATCTTGAGGGGACCAGTCAATTTCTTACTTCAATGAAACAGCTCTATCATCAGCTTTAACTGTAGGATGAGAACAACCTATAAGAATAGATATCTAGGTTTTAATATCCAAAACTCAGATAAACGCGCTTATCTTTGGACTTTCAGTATAAATAGTTAGTGTCGTCCAATAATGGTGGATGAGTTATTGAACTCTTTTCATTCAAGAAAAACATACTAACAAAATAGATCAGAAAATCCCAAAATCTCATTAAAAATTTAGTGACTCCGCTCTGATACCAATTGAAAGATCTGTTTTAGGTATTATCAAATAATTAATTAATTAATTTAATTAATTAATTATATTATAACATGTATATGAAAAGTTATTGCAACAATGAGTGTTTATGTTGCAACAAGAAGAAGAAAATAAAGAATAAACATGAGATATTTTTAACATAGTTTGGACCTCTCTTACTCCACGGGGCCATGCCCAGAGATTAAACAAATTAGTAAAGTATAAAGATTACAAACACCAATTGACTAATATAATAAAAGATTCTCTCTTTTCAATTATCATAATGTGTTGTAACAAACAACTCTAACAATCTTATTTAGCGAACTCCCCTCGACTTGTTAATCCTTTATATGTGAACTCTCTTTGCTGGTTTAGATCTGTCTCCTCCTGAAGAACAAATTCACTCAGCTAAGATACCTAGAAAACTCACCAGCTCTCTAAGTTTCACAATGGCAATAAAACAACTCTATACTTTACAAATAAAAGCTCTCTTAAAGGGTATTTTCTCTCAAATGAAGTGCACACAAATCCCTTAGACTTCCTAAGCTTTTATAGATGAATTTTTAGCCTCAATCTCATGCTCTCCTAGTGTGAATAAGCCGAAAATGAGAAAGGAATAAATTCCACAGAATCTGTTGTTATTCCTTATTTAGACAATCAAAAAGTAGTTGCAACAAGTTTCATGAATTGTCCTTAAAAAGTGTCCAGGTGCGTTAAGGAAAGTTCTCTACAAATTTGGCTCTTCTTGAGCAGCTGAAATCTCTTATTTACACTTGTTATTATTTTCCTTAAAGACATGATTTTATAATAAATAAGAATCAATCAATCAAAAGAACTTTCCTGAAAAACACAGATCTGTTGCAACAGATCATATCAGCAAATCTCAATAGATTAGAAAAATAGCTCACTGCAGTAATTAGAAAGATATTAATAAATTTAATGAGAAATAAATCAGCACCAAAATAAACAAAATATCACATTGATTCTACTCGTAAACCTATCCCAAATCATAGATTAAGAATTGAAATAATAATAAGTTATATTGATAGTTTTTGCCATTTGATTGCCAACACATTGGATCTAACATTTATTTTCTTTTTTGTGACTCTCTCAAACCATATTTTCCTTAAATTTTCTTCCCCAATTTGTGATATATTGCCAATTAATTTTGTTAATACATTAAATATATTTAGGCTTGAAAATGATAAACAAACCTCGAGAAGTTCAAACATACATTTTTAAAAAGTAATTAATGAGTAGAATTAAAGTTGAATTTCAAAATAAAAAATCATTTTTCTAAAAACAAATCGACGGAATCTAAATTAAGAATATTTTTTTTAAATAAATAAAATATTTTAATAAATGCCATAGTAATAGGTAAACATCTTTGTCAAAAATAGTATTTAATTAATTTACTAATTTCGATGCTAATAAATAGCACTAATTTTTTTTTTTTTTGGCTAACTACCAAACTGATCACAACTATTGGATATAGATCTAATGGCTAAAATCATCGTAACCATCCATGGGTAAATACTATTATTACCATTTAAACTAGACCCTTTATGCATACGCATGGGAATGAGTATAATAAGGATCTTTTTGATTCTCTATCGATAGAAAAATTGATTTTGACATTTAGATTTCAATATAATAGTTATAATTAATTATATTAGAAAAAGTTCAGTGTGAATTAAATGATAGCATTTATAGTTATAACTATCAGATTGAAATACAACGATCAAAATTAAATTCTCTATTGAAAGGAATAAAAAAAGATAACTATATTGTACTAGCTCCTATACATATACTAGTTATTATACCGCACTTTGCGTGAGTTGGTGTTAATATTGTATACATTAAACTTAATTTATAGTTAGATTCAATTTATTACAATATTAAAGAATGTATTTATCTACATCTATATTTTGATGAGACGAATGTAGCACAATTGTTTGACGTTCGATGAACTAAATTTAATATAAGGTATCATTAATATTAAATTAAATATAATATTATATAAAACATTAAAAAATATATTTATCTCTATATTTATTTTGATGAGGCGAATGTAGCACAACTATTTGACGTTCGGTGAATTAAATTTATTATAAGGTATCATTAATAATAAATTAAATATAATATTATATAATACTTGTATATATTACAACCAATCATGGCATGAAAAAATAATAATAAGATCAATCATATCATGAAAAAATAAAAGTTAAATTAGGAATTTTCTAAAAATTTTAAAAATAGAATACTGATCAAAGAAGCTATCACATCTTTTTTTCACTCTCTCTGCTTCAGGCTTAATATATATATATATATATATATAAATTGGTCACCAATCTAGTATTATTTTACTCAATTAAAATTGATTACACACGTCTTTTCATGGTAAAAAGTAGAGAGAGAAAGTATTAAATAATATATTTTTATTTTTATTTTTATTTTTTTCCAACTTATCCAGCACCTAAAAAAAGAAATACATATAGATAGACAAAAAAAAAATATTAGATTGGGAACCATATAAATTATGTACAGTGGCGGAGCCACGTTAAAGCAGGGGGGGCATATGCCCCCCCTGGATTTTTGATTTTTTTTTTTACATTATATATATTTATATTTTTGTATGTGTATTTACCATACATTTTTTTCATTAAATTTAAATTTTTTACATTTAATCCTTTCAAAATTAGATTAATTATTTCTCTAATTCTTAAATATCATCAATCTAATTTAATTTTAAATTTCTTATAGTTTATCTTCAACTCTTTTACCTTTATATTTTTTCCCCCTAACTTTTATCAACAACTTATTTTTTCCTTAAAATTTATTTGGTTTAAACAACTAACAACTGTTATATCTTATTAGGCAATATATAAAATTAGAAAAAATAATTTTATATTAGATATATGTGATATTTGTGTNTTTTATATTATTTTTGTTTTCTTCTCCTAGTTTGTAAATTTTATAAAATAAGTGAGTTTTTAATCTCTAATTTAGAAGGTATTTTAAATAAAAATTGCACTTGTTATTTTATAAATAAGAAAACAGTGATACTAAAATAAATGAGAAAACAGTGATACTACAACATCGAATAGAGTAAAAATTACTTTTACATAGCTTATTGCTACTACAAAGTTTGGAAAACTAATTTTAGATTATAATTTAAATGTTTAAGATTAAACGTAGAAAAATATGTAAACAAATTGACCTTTATTGAATTTTTATTTAAGCTAGCTTAAAATTTTGATCTCTATATTTGCCCCCCCCTGAAATATTTTTCTGGCTCCGCCACTGATTATGTATATACATATATAAACACATATATGGTGGCAAGAGGACCAACATTTCGAGTTCTTTGAAAAACTTTTCTTAGTATGTTCATCTTGCATACTGAACAAATTTGCTTTTAAATTTGAGTTTCTAAATGCTAAAAAAATTAAAAAAAAAATTCGACCTCAGTGAATTAGATTAGATTCGATTTTTAGTAGAAAATTAAGACGAAATTTGATGTTGAAGATGACGAATGGACCTTCACACGGAGAAAGAAGTGAGCTATAATTTTTGTTTTTGACCGTTCGACTACACATGATGAAAAGGAGAATGAAATCATTACTAAATTCATTTGGAGAACAAAGAGAGAAAGTCAAACGCTCAACAGTCATACGTAAAGAGTGCAGAAGGGCTGGGAATACAAGGGTTTTTATATAATTTCGTAGAAAATACGACATTTTTTAATGAAATTATTGAAAAAAAAAATGGCCTTTTATTGTCAAAGAGACATTAGTTGTCTTATTTTTGGTAAATTCCTCTTAAAAATGTACTATGTTTTTTTGAACAACCACTAAAATCTTTAATATTTAAAATCATGATCACCAATAATATTAGTGATATAAATTTATGTGCATGACAAGGATGCTTCTCTATTATCTCTCGCTACCATGTGCTCATCGCAATTCGATCTGAAAAGGTGGCAACTTCCTTTGTTCGCGTCGATCTGAAAGGGTGGCAACTTCCTTTGTTCGCCAGCTAATTATAAGCCGATGATCTTTAATATCAGCTAAGCAATTTTTGTATGTTGGCTTTGGGTCTCAAGTCTCGACCATCTTTATTAGCTTTGGTTCCTGTCTCGGTCGTCCGTAATATGTATATACAATAATATATGTGCACATATATATATATGTCAGTAATTAATATGTGACTTCTAGAACGCTCAGTTCTGAATATGTGTTTCTGTTGCATTCTCATTTCTCAACCACTGATGGATCCAAAGTCATTACTTTGAGACACTTCATCAGCATCTTTGAATTATTGACTTCTGATGTGTACATGATAGACATTAATGCAAATATATGACGTGTTTTTCTTTCCCTTCTGGAAAAGTGATATATATATATTCTGTGGAATGTAGGGCAAATGAAGTTAATACCCTGATCAGACTGAATGATGGACAAATATACCATTTTTCTATATCCAACAACCATGAGTAAATATATATAAAAAGAAAAAAAGCTGAATGGCCGATTATATGGTTCGGAACATTAATGGAGTGCTATTCCTACATCGTCATTAAAATCATATGTCCATGCATACTCCATACCAGCTGAACATCATGTTTATATTATGTATATAATACATGCATCTAGTCAAAAAAATCCATTAACCAGAGTTGACGGTCTTAATCGTGTTTCTCTCGCTTATATATATGGTGCATGTTGTCCTCCTCCAACTAATTACACGGAGTTTAAAATATTGATAAGAGGTGGAAAATAATTAAAAAATCGAAACAGGAAACAAGATAGATTTAAATTACTTTATACGGAACACTGGGAGAAATGATTTACTATTTTTTTAAATAAAAAATTTCAAAATGAATTTTTATCCATTAATGGGTTCTAGATTATAAATATGTGGTCACTTTCCATCTTTAGACAACCACAGAAGAAGAATCTCATTTATGTAACTTTTCTCTCCCATTAAACGTAGTAGTGCTGTTTTCCAAAAATGCTTGGTCAACGAAGTAGTGCTGTTTTCCGAAAATTGTTTGGTCAACGAAAGTGTTGAAAAAGACTTGAATTTCAAAAGTTGGAGTTCCTTCAAACTCCAATGACGACTAAAAATAAAATCACACTTTTTCATTATGAAGCATACCAAATTTATACCCTATAATGTGACACGTTTATTAATCACTTATATTTTTTCAAAGTAGGACACACTATGTACACAAGGGCAAGGCTAATATCTTAATTGCAGGAGCGTATAAGGCAAAACTTTTTATATAAAAGTATGAAAAATGTAAAAAAATATTTCCTTTAAACACACACACATATATATATATTCGCTTGAATTCCTTTAAACATATTTGTAAGGTATATAATAATTGCACCAAACGAGTTTCCATACTCTTAAATTTGCTGCATAATGATATCATTATAATCTTCAAAAACTGGAGTGATAAGTCAAATTACACCAAAGAAATACACGATAGTGCTCATTCTCTTGAAGATTGAGAATAATTAAGCGCAATACTAGTATAATAGTAGTATTATTGCTAAAGTAAAATGCTGCCTCTTAGTAATTTACCTAAAGAAGAAAGCGAAATATATCATAGTCCTGGAGGATAGAGCACAGTACAAAAATAAAACAAAATAAACATTTAATGAAAAGCCTTTTAGTCAAAACAATTTTTTTGACTAAAAGTGATATTTAGTAACAAATACTAATAATTTTTTGTGATTAAAAGTTGACATTTTGTCATAAGTTGTCACTAATGTACTTTTAGTCACAATCTTTCATTTATAATAATGAAATTTATTATAACTAAAAATACATTTAGTCAGAACAAATTGCTACTTTTGTGACTAAAACTTTTAGCTACGGATTTTTAGTCATGACATAAAAATAATGTCATTTTTTTCAGTCATAATTTTTTTACTTTTACTCATAATTTTCGTCATAAAGATAATGACATGAGAAATGATATTCAAATTAAAAACACTCATGAATCTCTCTCTTTACCTCTATTTTTTTTCTGGAAAAAAAAAATAATCAATGGGTTTTGATCTTCTATTTTTTTTTTTTTTAATTGATGATTCCTTTTTCAAAGTTTTGAATAATAAAAACGTAGTCAGGGTTTAAATAATTTCCACAGTAGTATCTTAAATGTTGAATAAGTTCCTCTACATAATTACAATTACTATCAAAATTACAACTTCAAAAAGCAAAATTAAATTATGAATGTAAAACCTTTATCTGGTCATGGATTTAAATCTTTTTTTTTTTTCTTTTTTTCAATCTCATTCCCACTTCAAAAAAAAAATATTAATTTTATTTCAAACAAAATTTATGATTAAAAGTGAAAAATGCGTAACTGAAAAAATTGTTATTATCACTATGTTGTGACTAAAAAATCTGTGTTACTAATAGTTATTGTCACAAAAAACATAATATGTTGTGATTGAATGTATTTTTAGTGACAACCAATTTTATTACTTTATGTAAAAGGTTATGGCAAAAAGTACATTAATGACAATTTGTGACTAAATAGTATCTCTTAATCACAAGAAATTTTTTAACTGTAACTAAATATCATTTTTAGTTATAAAAAAAAAATTTGTTGTGACTAAAAAGTTGTCACTAAATGATAACTCTTTTTGTAGTGTCCATTAATTGAATGACACTTTTTTTTTTTTCTTTCAACTAGACTATTTTATATTATTAGTTTTGGGTAACGAATTGTTTGCTAGACTATTTTATTGTTTTATTTTAGACTATTTTATTATATCATTATGGATTTGAATATTTATTTTCTAAGAAAAAAAATGTAATATAATTCCTATTTAAACGGATTGTATTTTCCTTATCCTTGTACCGTTTTTAACTTAAAAAAGAAAAAAGGAGAAAATAAATAAGTGTACAATTACCCATTGATGGAGTAAAAACAAACATAGAAATAGAAGAAATTAACATGGTATTCTAGGTCATTATAATTTACCTATTCATGGTGGCAAAACAAAATACTTAATTAGAACTCTCCCTATATATATCTGCTCAATCGAAAGAGAAAAGTTTATATTTGTTTTCTTTCCTAATATTTTCACAAAATTTTATGCTGAAGCATAGTAATATGAGTACTTATAAGATTGTTATAAAAATAGTGTATATGAACATTATTTTTAAGTGTCATTTTGAGTTATAAAATGAGTGGGATCCACTTTATATTTTTTGTATGTAATGGTGAATTTTTGTTCTCCTCCGTGAGACTTCAAAATCATATGTGAATTTTTGTTCTCCTCCGTGAGACTTCAAAATCATACTCATATGTTGAAAATAGAGCTTGGGTGAATAATAAATTGATGCCTAAGATAGACTTCAGTTTTAGTTGTTTGCATTAAGGCTATGATTACAAAATTTTGTAACAACTAGAAAATATCATTTCAGAATTGAAAGGAAGAGGTTACAAATTCGTAAGATATGACAGTCTTTTAACTTTGTAATATTTCAATTGCCCATTTATGAAGCATATGAAACATATGAAAAGAGGCTCAATTCTTCTTATCGGCTCACACACCTTAATTTACAAGTCTTTTTTCTCCGGTCTCTATTTTCTCAAATCCTCTCTAGTATTCTAGTTTTAGTTTTTTGGGTTCTTGTGCTTCACTTAGTTCTAATTCTACTCTTAGTTTTAGTTTTAATTCTAGTTCTTCAAGTTTTGATAAAGTATAGACCGTTTTTAGTTAGTAGAAGCTCAATGCTCTGCTTACTACTTCAATAAACCATTATATTTTGAGAGAGGGACACCTAATTTTCTCAAGAACCATAGATGAGGCGAATTTATTTTAAGAATATTGTATAATATACAAGACTCAGTTTATTTCTTAAATTTATTTAGGTTCATATGGTTCACATTCAATATCATTATACATTGTTTATTTATAGTTAATAATATAATATTGTTTATTGTTGTTACTTGTTTTGATAATATATATAATATAATACTATGAGTACTTATAAGATTGTTGGAAAAATGGTGTATGAACACCATTATTAAGTATCATTTTGAGGCATAAAATGAGTATGACCTAATTTATATCTTTTATGAGCCTTAGTAAATTCTTGTTATCTTACGCGATTTTTGAAATTATATACTCTCATATGCTCAAAATAGAGCTTGGATAAATGATCAATTAATGCTCAAAATACACCAATAATTTTAGAGAAATACGAAAAGGAAAGCTTGTTAAGCTTGTTCCACATTGGAAAAATATAACGACGGAGTTTTACATCTAGCCAAAAACTTAGTTGTAAGATTGTATAGCATAAAGGCTTTTTCACGCATAGAGGCAGGGTGTAAATCATCGGACCCCAACAAGATCCTGTGGGTTAGGACTTGTGTGCGAGTATATCCTGCAGACAGAAATGTCGAGCTTAGGCCTCTACTATGTAGTAGGCTTCTTTTTGGGCCAAGAAACTATTTTTTCAGTTTTAGAAGTTTGCATTAAGGCTACAGTTAACAAAATTTTATAATAACTAGAAAATGTCATTTCAGAATTGAAAGGCAGAGGTTACAAATTCGTAAGTTAGATTAACCTTTTAAATTTGTAACGTTTCTATTATAAAAATATGGACCAAATTGCCCCTTCGTGAAGCACATGAAAAGAGGCTCAATTCTTTTTATTTTCTCATACACCTTTAGAAGTCTTTCTCTCCATTCTCTATTCTCTCAAATCCTCTCTACTATTCTAGTTCTAAGTTTTTGGGCTTTTGTACTTCACTTAGTTCTAGTTTTACTTTTTAGTCCTAATTTTAGTTCTTCGAGGTTTGATAAAATTTAGACCATTTTTATTTCACAAAAAGTAGAAGCTCAGTGCTCTTCTTACTACTTTGATAAACAACTATATCTTCAGAGACAGATGCCTAATTTTCTCAAGAACCCTAGAGGAGGCGAATCTTTTTTAAGGACATTGTATGAGACACAAGCCCCAATTTATTTCTTACACTTATTTATGTTCATATGGTTCATATTCAATTTCGTTACAAATTGTTTATTTATAGTTGATAATATAATATTGATTATTATTGTCAATTATTTTGGTTATATTTTCCATTAAGTATTGTTTATTCTTTACACATGTATGCATATTCTGGTTAGCTAGCAAAGATTAGTTTTATGTTGTTCATCATTGAACTTGTAAAAATCTTATTTTAGTTTTTGAACTCAAAAATTAAGAGTAGTCAACCTTATACTTGCTAAAAAGAGTTTTAAATCAATATTTTTCTTTCTACAATTTTTTCTATTAGATTTTAATTGAGGGTTAGTTGAAAAATTGTCCCTAACCATCCAACTAGTTATAATTTGGTCCCCGAAGTTCGTATTTTAGCAATTAAGCCCTAAACTTTCTAATTCCATGTGATTTTTTCCTTAAATTTTCAAATCCCAATAAACTGTAAAATTTGTGATAGAAAACACAAATGTGAAGCATGTGATAACATCTAAAAGGATATTTGAGAAAAAATAAATTGAACAAAAAGATTAAGAGGAAAGAAAAAAATGTATAGTTTATATTTTTATAAGGTTCTTGGAGTAATCTGTGACTATTCCTTTTTATGTTCAAAGTCCCCAGATAATCTCTCAGATACATTTTTAGGTATTAGTATATGCTCTTCACGTATATTCTGTCAGAAATTTAACAGTATATTGCAATTTAGATAGTTCAAGAACTATACTGCATAGGATCGAAAAACTTGGGAGCTTAATTACGAAGATTAATTAGAACTTTGGGGACTAAATTGTCTCAAGTTGGAAGTTCAAGAACTATGTGTGCCATAAACCCTTTTAAATAATGAAAAAAAACCGAGACATTTTCTAATGTTTAAGCACCATTGCTAAAATTTATCTTTTGATGAAAGTATTATAATGCCTTAAAATTATAAATTTTTTAATTTTATGACGAAAATGATACATTTTAAAGTTATTCAAGAACTAACTGATCTGCAATTAATCCTATAATTTATTAATATGACGTACAAATAAAATGAAACTCTCGATTTAGAAAACTCAGCATCCTAATTAATCAGGTACTACAAATAAATAGTCCTATATTTGAAGACCTTTTCCAACCCCCTTTAGATTAGGAGGGGAAGGAAAATAGAAAGAAAAAGAGGTACATTACCTAAGGAATGGACATGAGGGAGGAATGAGAGTAATCTTAATGTGTTATGTTTAGTATGAGAGGAATGAGAGAAGACCAATTTTCTCTCTTTTATTTGGTAAGAGGGAGAAATAGAAACAAAGAGAAGATTTTTATTGTACAATAACTACTCCACTACTTGATTGTGAAATGTCTTCTAAAATTTCTCAAATTTCAAAGGAATTAAAAGTTAGTTAAATTAAAGATTTGATATCCATTACCTAATCCCTTGTTTTCTAAAATCACTAAACAACCATTATACTCCAAATCTGTACATTACTCTTCTTCTCTGTTTTTTCGATTTCTCCCTCTACCAAACAGGCTATTAATTATGAGCTATACACATGCATAGCTTTATTTATTTCTTTAATTGAAGGAAACTATATATAACTACGAACTAAAAATAGGAAAATAAAGATTAATTACAAATCTAATACAAAAGCCGAATTATATATAAATAATATATAACGGCAAAATAAGACCAAACACCGTTATCATAAATATACCTGATGACAGAAAAAACTAGAATATACACGTGATATAAACGGCGTATACACAGGCAAGCTATAGAGCAATATATATATATATTGTTAGATATACATAATAGATTATTAAATCAAATATAATCCTATAATCTATCATGCCAAATTGTAAGGAAAAGATTTGTTGAGAGAAATTCGTGACTTACCTAAATCCATTAAGTTTGACAGTAAAAGATGTGATCACGTAAGCGGAAGCAATTAACTGATTAGAGCCTGAGGGTAAAAGGTCTTCCATAGCCAGAATACTCTATGTATGCTCAATGAGAACTCTCTCTATTGATGAAGGTAGAGGAGAAGAGCATACGTTCTATTTAGCTTGGGGACCAAAATCCTATAATTATATCCTTATATACTAGTCACCAATAGAGACCCCATTAATCTTTATTGGACTAGGATTAGGTAACCACATATTATAGAGTCCACACTAAATAGGTAACTTCCTGAGCCCTCAATTAGATCACTTAATGGCCTCACTTAATTAGATAGCCCTAATATTATATAAATGCTATAAAACCATGTGGCCTACTTTTGGTTATAAATGCATAACCTAACAATCTCCCACTTAGGCTACATGGGCTTTTCCTGAGACAATTATATAATGAAAACTTGAATTCACACTTTATTGCTGTCAGTTGAGAATAATCTGAACCATTTAGTATATCAACATGAAACTAAAGCGGCCTTCATTACACTTAGGTAGGCAACTAAACCCATCAATGA
This sequence comes from Trema orientale, assembly GCA_002914845.1. Lineage (NCBI taxonomy): Eukaryota > Viridiplantae > Streptophyta > Magnoliopsida > Rosales > Cannabaceae > Trema > Trema orientale. The sequence goes on along the minus strand of JXTC01000041.1, from coordinate 324,783 downwards.
TTACCAAATCAATACATGCAATGACACAGATCAAGCATGGATGTGTGGCATGGAAATTATACGAAAAGTGATCTTATGTGTCTATTTCTAATTGGTCCTTTTTTATGATTCCAACGAATCAACCTTAGTCTTTCTCTTTATGCAAAACCTTAACTTTATGCAAAATAGCAGATAGAAAGAAAATAAAAAATATAAATTCAGAGTATAAAAGAAAACCATCACTTTATTGATATCAAATAACAAATGTGTCTATCAAAAGAGAATTCATAAAACCTAACTCTTACTAATCCTGAACATCTTTAAATGGTACAACACCCATATGAGTAGTATTCTCATGAAACACCTAAGGCGTTAGACCTTTGGTGAGCGGATCCACCAATATGGAGTTAGTTCCGATATGTTCTATAGACATTAGGTGACTCTGAACTCTTTCTTTAACAACTAGAAACTTAATGTCTATGTGTTTAGACTTTGACGAGCTTCTGTTGTTATTGGAATATAGAACAGAGGCTCTATTATCATAATAAATCTTTAATGGCCTCTCAATGCTATCGACTATTTGTAGCCCGGTGATAAAATTCTGCAGCCATATTCCTTGATTCGATGCCTCATGACAAGCTATAAACTCTGCCTCCATGGTGGATGAAGCTGTGAGCGTCTGCTTAATACTCTTCCATGATACAGCTCCTCTGGCAAGCAGGTAAATATAGCCTGAAGTGGATCTCTTACTATCTAAGCATCCAGCATAATCGGAGTCGGAATACCCCACGATCTCCAAATAATCATATCTCCGATAAGTGAGCATCTAATATTTTGTTCTCTGTAAATAACGTAAAACCCTTTTTGCTGCTGTCCAGTGATCTATACCAAGGTTGCTTAAATATCTGCCTAACACTTCAACTACGTACGCTATATCCAGACGCGTATACACCTGAGCATACATCAGACTCCCTATTGCAGATGTATGAGGGATCTTCTGCATTTCTTTAGCTTCAAACTCATTTTTAGGGCATTGAATGAGACTGAATTTTTCACCCTTAGCAATAGGTGTATCTCCTGGGGCACATTTGCTCATGCCAAATCTATCAAGCACCTTCTCGATATAGCTTTTTGTGATAACCCAAGTATGCCTTGAGAGCGATCTCAGTGTACTTTAATCCCTAATATAAAATAGAAGTCCCTAAGATCTTTCATCTCAATTTTGTTTGATAGATTTCTCTTGGTTTCTTGCAGTAAGCTTATATCATTGCTTACCAAAAGTATGTCATCGACATACAAAAATAGGAAGATACATTTGCTCCTACTGAACTTATGATAAATGCATCCATCTACCGAATTTTCCTCAAAATCGAATGAGAAAATAACTTGATGGAACTTATGATACTATTGATAGGATGCTTGTTTGAAACCATAGATGGATTTCTTTATTTTACAGACCATAGACTTTGGATCTCCAGTTACAAAGTTTTCTGGCTGTACCATATAAATCGTTTCCTCAATATCAGTATTGAAAAACATAGTCTTTACATTCATCTAATGTATATCCAAATCAAAATGAGCTACTAGTGCCATAATTATTCTCAAAGAGTCTTTCGAAGAAACTGGAGAGAAAGTCTCTTTATAATCAATGCCTTCTTTCTGAGTGAAACCCTTGGCAACTAGACGAGCTTTATGTCTCTCGATAATGCCTTTAAAATCTTTTTTGGTTTTAAAAATCTATTTACAACTAATAGGTTTCTTTCCTGCTGGCAATTCAACGAATTCCCTAACGTCATTGTCTTTCATAGATTTCATCTCATCCTTCATAGCATCAATCCACTGTTGGGATTTTGAACTTTGTTTGGCTTGAGTAAAATTGATTGGATCATTTTCCACTCCTATATCAAACTCATGTTCTAAGAGATAGACGATATAATCATCCAAAATCGCACTTCTCCTTTCCCTAGTGGATCTTTTTAATGGCACTTCCTCTTGAGTTTGTTGAGGTTGCTCTTCAGGGGCAACTTCCTCATGTGCGACAGGGAGTTGCGGAATATTGTCTTGAATTTTTAGATTTACTTCTTGAATAATGTCAGGCAAAGGAGCCTGATCACCTCCATTAGTAACTGTAGGAAGAGAAACAAATTCCTCCTCAAAGACAATATCCCCAACCTCAACATTCTCAGGGAATCTCTCATTACCCGTCTCAAAAAAGGACCTATTAGAGGAATCGTAGAATTTAAAACTTCTAGATCTTTCAGCGTAGCCAACAAAATAGCAGCTTATTGTTCTTGAGTCCAGTTTCTTCTCATGCAGCCTATATAGCCTTGCCTTAGCTGGACAACCCCAAATATGTAAGTGCTTAATACTAGGCTTCTTGCCTATCCACAGTTCATATGGAGTTTTAGCTACTGATTTGCTGGGTACTCTGTTGAGTATATAAACTGCAATCTTAAGTGCTTCTCCCCAGAGTGACTCAGGTGAGGAGGAATGACTAATCATACTCTTTCACCATGTCCTTAAGTGTTCGGTTTCATCACTCAGCAACACTATTCATACTAGGTTTTCCTAGCATTGTGTATTGTGGGATGATTCCACATTCCTCTAGGTACTGGACAAAGGGTTCTGGACGTCGTTCACCGGATTCATCATACCTACCGTAGTATTCACCACCATGATCGGATTTGATGGTTTTAATTTTCTTATCGAGTTAATTTTCAACTTCGGCTTTGAAAGCTTTAAATACGTCCAGGGATTGTGACTTCTCATGAATTAAATATAGGTACCCATAGTGAGAGTAATCATCTATAAACGTGATGAAATACTATTGGCCATTCCATGAAGCCGTAGGGAATAGTCCACAGATATTAGTATGTATCAGTTCTAAGACTCTGGAACTCCTATTAGTACTTAATTTACGCATATTTGTCCGTTTGCCTTTAATGCACTTAACACAAACTGTGAAGTCTGTGAGGCCAAGTGGGTCAAGAATTCCATCTGACACAAGACGTTGTATTCTTTGTTTAGAGATGCGACCTAATCGTTTGTGCCATAACATAGAGGAATTCTCAGTAGTTTTGCGTTTTGTACCATGTTTCTCGACATGCAAAGTTTCATTAATTGAGGTAACAGTGTTGACTTTATATAGGTTATCAATCAAAGTACCAGTTGCAAATATATTAGAATTTTGAAAAAGACTAAATTAATTATTTCCAAATAAACAAGAGTAACCTGATTTGTCCAAAACTGAAATAGAAATTAAATTTCGTCTAAATAACGGTACAACGAATGTCTCATCCAAATCCAAAAATAAACTGGAACCTAATTACAACCTAAATAGACCTATTGCCTCCACTATAGCTATATCGTCATTGCCTACGTAGATGTATCTTTCAGCATCACTTGGCAGATGGCTCCTCAGACAACCCTGCATAGATACACTTATGTGAGTAGTGGCACCGGTATCCACCTACCAAGTATGATTGGGTACAGAAGCAAAATTAACCTCCGAACAGATAAAATTGAGAAGCTTACCCTTCTTGACATGCCAGGCAGCATACTTGGGACATTCCTTCTTCACATGTCCTGCCTTCTTATAGAAGAAACAAGCTGAATCATCATCTTGTTTCTTTTGCACTTTAGTATGTGAAGTCCCAGATGCAGCTCCTTTATCCTTATTCCTTTTCCGTTTCTTATCTTGAGATGCTATTGCTAAGTGAGCATTCTCTGTCTTATCTCACTTCAATCTATCCTCTTATTGTATGCACTGAGATATGAGCTCATTAAGAGTCCATTTTTCTTTCTGGGTGTTGTAGCTCACTTTAAATTGACTGAATTGTAGCAAAAAAGATAGTAGAACGAATTGTACGAGCAAGTCATCTGACAGCTCTAACTTTAATGCTTTTAATTTTGAAGCCAGATTAGACATTTCTATGATGTACTCTCTGATGTTCTCTTTACTTTTATAATGCATAGCAAGTAAATTGCTCAGCATGATACTTGTTTTCGCTTTTTTATTCTTTTGGAAACGTTCCGCAATTGCGTCAAGAAACGCTTTAGCATTATCAACCTCTAGCACAGCGCCCCTAATGGTCTCAGGTATGGAATGTTTCATGATCATAAGACTCATGCGATTAGAACTTCCCACTACTCAAAGTTCTTAACATCCATATCAGAACTTTCGTTCGTAATAGCAGCAGGTTCTTCTTTCCTGAGTGCAAGGTCTAGATCCATATAACCGAGTACAATCATAATATGCTCTTTCCACGTCTTGAAGTTTGTGCTGTTAAGCACAGGAATTGAATTTAAATTAGCAGATATGCTTGAAGCAAAAACTGAACAGAGAACAAAAGCAAAAATAACAGTTCACATTAATGATACGTCATAAATTAAGCATACAATAATAAAATATGACATCAAACATATATGTTGGGCTTCCATCATAAGATACCTAGAACAACATCAATAAGTCTTCCTTTGGGCTGACTTATTAACTTGTACATTGTACTCTTCAGTGCAGTAATCAAATATTGACAGTAAATCCTGTCAGACAGCAAATCTTCCTTTAGGCCGATTTACTGTCCATATGGAAACTTAATAACCATCACATATCTATTACCGCAGGTGTATTCATTATTCGGCCAAATAATCACCTTCCTTTGGGCCGGTAATTATTCGCATGAACAATAAATACACAATCATTCAAATATTTCAAAATAAATAAATCTACACAATAGAGGTTACTTTGGCAACATGCTGTTTCAACTCATCTATTTCAAAATATTTAAACAAATAGTGCATAGAAAAAAAATAACTAAAGTGCCCAGAATATTAAACTGAAAATTTTAATGCACAAGTCTTTATAGATGACCGACTGAGTTTTAAGTACTTTTATCAACTTTTAAAGCCAAATAGAGTTTTCAACGGATAAAGTATGGATCGTACTGAAGCTGCGTTGAGAAAACAAAACTGATTGGTTAAGTTTCAAGTTGGAACTCCTTGAATTGAGTCGAAAACGACTTAATTCTACCTAAAACGAATACTGTATTCCTCAATTAGGTCAAAAATGACCTAAAAAAAATTTTCTGACCCAGGTGGTGGCGCTGCGGCGCCAGTATGTGGCACTACGGTACCACCGTGATGTATGGTGGCGCTCGGCTTGAGTGTGGCACTGCAGTGCCATTGATTGACGCCGTAGAGCCAACTCTCTGTTCTGGGCGCCACAGAGCCAACTCTCTGTTCTGGGCGCCACAGAGCCAACTCTCTGTTCTGGGCGCCGCAGCGTCAAGTTGCGTCCTTAGTATAAATTATCCGATTTTAAAATTGGGTAACTCAAACTGACGCAATTTTTCGCCCTAATCTATAAACTTTATGACCCAAAACTCAAAATTTAACTCTCAAATACTCAATATCTCAACAAAATCATGAAAAATTCATCAACCATACATGTTATATCTAAACCCTAGAAAACCAAATAGATAAAGATATCACAAAATAGAGACATGCATAATTATTTTAAGCAATTTAACATGATTTCCTACTCCTGATACCACTTGTTAGATATATGTAATGGATTCTCAAATCAAATATAATCCCATAATCTATCATGCTAAATTGTCAGGAAAAGATTTGTTGAGAGAAATTCGTGACTTACCTAAATCTATTGGGTTTGACAACAAAGGATGTGATCACATAAGTCAAAACAATTAACTGATTAGAACCTGAGGGTATAAGGTCTTCCACAGCCAGAATACTCTATGTATGCTCAATGGGAACTCTCTCTATTGATAGAGATAGAGGAGAAGAGCACACGTTCTATTTAGCTTGGGGACCAGAACCCTATAGTTATGTCCGTATATACTAGTCACCAATAGAGACCCCATCAATCCTTATTAGACTAGGATTAGGTAACCACACAGTACAGAGTCCACACTAAATAGGTAAGGGTTTCTATCACTTTTACATATAAAAAAATAAAAGAATTACAAAAATACTGAATTCAGACTTTTTTTAAATTTTCGTACCCTTTTTATTAGAAAAATATCACTTTTTAAAAAATATTTAGAAAAATACCATTTTTAAAAATAATTACTGGTTATCGATTTCTAGAAACTTGTTACTGGTTACTAGTTACCAGATATATACCAGTTATAAATACCTCTGGTTATTAGTTACCAGTTTCTAGAAACTGGTTACTAGAAGCTAATTACTATTTTAAAAAATGGTATTTTTATAAATAGTTTTTAAAAAATGGTATTTATCTAATAAAAGCCGTACCACACCGTAAAAAAAACTTAAACCACCGTATTTTTCAAATTTTTTTCTAAATTATCATATAATGTCTAATTTCCTCAATAAGTAACTTCCTGAGCCCTCAATTAGATCATTTAATGGCCTCACTTAATTAGACAGCCCTAATATTATATAATTGCTATAAAACCATGTGGCCCACTTTTGGTTATAAACGTATAACCTAACATATATAACCATCAGTGTAGATATCTATCACATTTACCACTTTGCTACGACATGTTCCATGTTTTTGAAAAGGAAAATTTTCAATGTACAGATAATACATCTCTGTCAAGATAGCTGGCCATAAATAATAGATCAGCACAGACTTCAACCATACACTATAAATTAAAAGTTATTAGCACAAAAAATTAGCTTCCAGCCATACTAGTAGGAGATAATGCATAAGAGCAGGAAATATATATAGTCCGTACAATGAGAATAATTTAAACCCCACTGATAGTTGACATACACATTATGAGTAACCTCATTAAACCTTTTAGGAGTTCAACTAAAATAAATTAAGTTTGAGAAGAAGTAAATTGGCTGCATCATTACACACGAGCAACACACGAGCATCACAAATAATAACATCAATATCACCTTTGATAACCTTGATCACATTCATGAAATCACCCTAAAAAATAACATTAATCCAACGTTTATCGATGGCAAGTTCCATAGCTTTGATAGCAACCGCTTTAGCACCTTCCATAAAATCACAAGCACCTTTAAACTCCTGGATTGCAATGATTTTCCCTTTATAATTTCTTGCCACGATGCCAACAATATCAGCTCAAACTTAATTGAATTGAGATTGTCCTTGTACGTAAATTATTATTTAATCTTTTTTAATAATATTTTGGGGTTTTAGGAGCATATGATGGTGAAGCAGTTAGGTGCATGTGTCTCTAGGACTTGATGCTTATGCTTTTCCTTTTTTTCCTTGTTGATTATATATTTTTTTTTAAAAAAATTAGTATGTATCAGTAACACGGTACATATATGGCGCCGTCATTGTCATTAATGAAACAATTCATTTTAGTTTTGCCAAATATTAAAGCAAAAATAGAGAAAAACTAGCAAGTATTAAGCCTGTTGGGCATGTCTCTTAGAAACTACGTTTCGGCTTCTTGAGCTCAAAAGCAGCTTTTCAACTTGTTTAGGTGAAATATCAAAAGAATTTATGGGCTTTGAAAGCTCTTCTAGAAAAAACTAAACTCATGTGGCTTCTCTAAAAAGAGCTTCAAAGAAACTATGAAATTTTTTAATTTTAGATTTTAATGAAAATTAATATTTCTATGTTTGGCCTTATTTGAATAAAAGACAAAACAATACCATCTAGATACTAAAATTAAAAATTTCAAATATAATATCCAAACAATATACTAAAGCCATGACTTTAACTTCTCTTATTCTAGCTTCTACATAAAAATAGAAGTAAAAGCTATTTCAAATGAGCTCTATATAATTAAGTACTAAATTTATAAATTTTGTTAATTCTCTCATTTCCCCCACATATAATTAGGAACCTCTCAACGTATACTTTTCCAACATCATTTCTAATTGAGAGAAATACTAACAACAGCTTCTATATCAGCCTCTTTATTAGACTTCTTCTTTATTTGTTGACACGTATCCTTTTTACTTTTTTAAATAAAACAATCAAGTAGAAAGTCATCTATTTTAACTGTTTGAAAAAAAAAAAAAAAAAAGAAAAGGATTGTGTCAATGAATAAATAGGATATCTGACAACAGGGTTGATAAAGAGATTATTGTTAGCATTACTCTTGCAATTATTTTTTTCAAAAAGGTAGGGCTTAACTAATGACCACCACTTGTTATAAAGGTAAAGAAAAATAACTTATATACCCATTACTACCAAGTTTTGAATCATTTTGATCCCCTCCTCCCTAAACTCATACACGCATCCTTCAAACCTTGGACTAACTGAACTTGCCTCAATTGGCCGGCATTACTCTTGCAATTGATCACAAAGATTCTTTCAATAATATATATATATATATAGGGCGCGTCTACAGTAAGGGGCGCCCTTACGTAGGGCTTATCTCTTCACCGTTGGATGAGAATATGTATATAAATAGATTCTCCACAGATTCCCGTTATTCCCCACAGATTCTCATCCAACGATAATTAAAGCATGACCCTACGTAGGGACGCCCCTACCGTAGCCATCCCCATATATATATGAGCACCAATCCCGTAGGTATTTTTTTTTTATTTATCTATAGGTATTACTTTGCATAAGTAAAATTCATCAGGCACGTCTTTTCATAGTAAAAAATAAAGAGAGAGAAAATTATTAAATAATGTGTATTTATTTTTTTTTCAAATTATTCAAATCATGGTAATCGTTAGATAATGATTCAGAGGCTAAAAAAAATACCTGTAAGTAGGTAAAAAAAAAATACCTACCGAATTATGGCCTTATATATATGTATATATGTACATATACGCACATAGTCTTACAAATAAAAAGTATTAGGACCATGGATCTGATCTTAACAATACACATACCTGTAGATTAAGACATGGTAATAGCATCATAAATAATATACATATAATGATAATAATTATCATTAAGAAACGAAATGATCAACCGTCAAAATTGAGTATCTTAATTCATGTAGAACTAATGAATTTATGGTTCTCTTAAAAAGCAAATAAATTGATAATATGTCATTTCAAATTGGGCTATCATGAGTGACCACGTATTTATTAATCCTTTTCTAGTGAAAAACTCTGCGTTTTTTAAAAATATTAATTTAAAATGTCATATTACATTTTATCAATTAATTTTTCCTGAATTTTTAACACCTACCAAATTTATCCCTTCCAAGTAAGGTTAGTTGAGAAAATTGGAGCCTTTCAATGACAATGAAACTCAAAATTTCCCTCAAATGAAAATTAAAATCAAAATAGACTACAAACTCAAAATTTCCGTCAATGAAAATTAAAATCAAAATAAACTAGAAACTAAGTTTAGTATATATTTAAGAGGAAATCAGGAAGACCACGATATTTAAAAAAAAAATAACAAATATACGGTACTTTTTAGAAGAATACCACTTTCACTTTCCCTTCTAATTCACAGATCTCAATCTTTGGTGACTTCAACATCTCACCCCCACTACTCTCTTCTTTGTCTCTACCTTTTGGCCTCTCTCTCTTTTCTTGCTGTCGAGCTTGCTTCTCCTTCGGCTTTGGGGCTCTGCAACTCTATTTTTCTGTGATGCTATACTCATCTCATGTACTTTTCTTTTCTTTTCTTTATTTTCAATTTCTCGTTCGTAATTTCTTGAATTATTTTTCCTTTTGTCTTTCTTTTTTTTCAAATATATATATATATATTTCGTTGGATTCATTTATTCTATTCTAGTTCTTAGGTTTTTATTTTTCTCCCAATTTATTTTTCCAATTTTCGAATATGAATTCATTTTATGAGATAATTGTCTTTACACCGAAAATAATGTTATGAATTTTTTGAATTTTATTTTATTATTTTATTTTATTTGGCGGCATTTTGGTGATAAATAGATTGTGAAATTTATATTCAATCTTTTTTCAATCCTATTCATTGAATTGCTATTATAATAATAATCCGTTTCTTATATATATATATATTTTTTTAGTTGTTATTTATCTATCTGCTTTGCATTTTTATCCTAGATTTCAAAATAAAATGGTTTCTGGAGCTTACACCAATCAAATGGACAAACTGTGTAGATCTCTCTACTAGTTCTTTCAAAAAATTCGATGGGTTAAGTTTGTAAAATCTCTCAAGGAACTGGACAAAGCAATGTTGGTGGTAGCTAATGAGACAAACTCTTTAGGACTTATTATTCCTTATTCTGACCTGTGGATGGGAATTTCCCTATGAAGAAGATTACTATGAAGTTGCCTTGGTAGCATCATGTTGCAAAATTGTACTTAGCTTTAAGTACTTGTATTTGTGCTTCAATGATACTATTTGGAATCATTATTAGGTAGATAGATGATCCTAATTGACGATTGTATCCAAAAAAAAAAATTATTGTGCAAGTGAATTCTAATATTATTTTGGTGAAGTAAGGATTGACTATTTTGTAACTAGTAACCACTAATTTATTAGTCATCAAATTTGTAACTGATAGTCAACTAACTAGTAACAAGTCACTAGTCTTTGTAAGTAGCTACTAGTTTGATAACTAGTCTTATTATAAACAAAGTAATAATTGGTAACTTGAGTAACTAGTATCCAAAGAAACTAGTAACTAGTAATCAGATTAGTTACTGGTACTAGTGGTACTAGTAACCAAATCAACTAGTAAGTAGTGATTAGTAACTAAATTGATTAGGAAAAAAAAAATTAACTATATTAGTAACTGAAAACTAAATTAGTTACTAGTTACTTGTAACTAGTTTTGTATTCATAACAAAGTCTTGTAAATGGCAATTATTAACAAAATTGATAATTAGTAACTAGAGTAATCAATAACTAAACTGGTTAGAGATAATCATAATCAGAGAAACTAGTAACTAGTAACCAAAGAAACTATAGTAACCAATAATAAGATTAGTTATTGATACTGGTAACCAGATCAACTAGTAACTAGTGACTAGTAACCAAATTAGTTAGGGAAGAATTAAAAAGAAAAATTAGTACCTGGCAACTAAATTAATTACTAATTACCGACAACTAGTCTTGTATTCCTAACCAAGTCTTATAAATGGTAATTAATAACAAAATTGATAATTGGTAACTAGAGTAACCAGTAACCAAACTGGTTAGAGATAATCCATAACCAAAAAAACTAGTAACTAATAAAGAGTAACCAAAAAGACTAAAGTAACCAGTAATAAGATTAGTTACTGGTACTAAAAAATCAGATCAACTAAAAACTAGTAACCAAATTGGTTAGGAAAAAGTTTAAAGGAAAAAAATAACTAAATTTGTAATTGGTATCAAATTAGTTGCTGGTTATCAGTAACTAGTCTTGCATTGGTAACTAAGTTTTGTAAACGGTAATTATTAATAAAATTGATATCTGGTAACAAGAACCAAATTGGTTAGAAGTAATAAGTTACCAGTAACTAAAGAAACTATCAACCAAATTAATAATAATTAATCAGAGAAACTAATAACTAGTAACCAAAGAAACTAGTAACCATATTGGTTATGGGAAAAATAAAATAAATAAAAAAATAAAAGGAAAGTGAAGAAAAAAAGAAAATGGTTAAAATGAGTCTCAAACCCTTACAAGCTAGAAGGTAAGAGAGGCCCCTTTAACCACTGGGCCAAAAAAGTTTCATATATTTTATGAATTATTTTTATTAAATAAAGATTGTAAAGAAAGATGGCAACTTTTATAATATTATATACAACCGTGTATTTGACACTTGACAGGATATTTTCAAAAATATCATTCATACACCATACAAAATTATATTATTTTTATAGTACCATACTTTTGTAATTGTTTTTATTTTTGAAGAGAAAACTCTAGAAATCCCAATATTTATGTACATTAAGTTTTTTTTATTTTTATTTTTTGATATTGAGGTTGGGAAATTGAACTCTATACCTCAACATTAGAGACAGATGTGATTATCAATCAGGCTCTATCCACAATCACTTATGTACATCATATTTTGATCTTCCAAATTTAGTTTTATTTTCATTTCATTTTGAATTTCATTCTATTTCAGTTAAGGCAATTTCAGGTTTTAATTTTCTTTAAAGGAAATTATCACATTTTATTGCTTTCCCAAGTTTACATGATTTGGTAGGCGTAGAGTTTTGATAGGTGTTAAAACTTGGGGGAAAATAATTAATTAAAAAAAATAATCTCAAGTTTTAATTTGACATTTCCGAAAATGAATAGTTTCTGTGAAAAGATTATCAAATTTAAGGTCTTTTATTACAATAATATTTTAAAATTAAAAAAAAAAATTGTCTAATCAATTTTTAAGTTTACTATTTCTACTGCAATATCTCATTTATTCATTAGTTGTTCAAAAATTGAGATACCTATTTCTATTACAATGTGTGATTTATTCATTAGTTGTGCAAAAAATTGAAATACCAAAACTTAAACAAAAATTTGAATTCCACAAGTACTTCGCTATCTAGCATGAGTAATTACTCATTTCAATTTGGAGGAGCTCAATTTTATGAGAAATTTACACCCAGTACCCGTTTTTGTGTATTATATTTCAAAAATGCCCAATTTATTTTCCTGTTAAAAATACCCACTTTGTTTTTTTATATATATTTCATCTGTAAAATATGAGTGTACAGTTTATAATGTAAATTTTACATTTACAATACAAATTTATACCTGTGGAATATATTTTGAGATGTGTACCGATATTTAGGTATAATTATTATTCATAAAAATGAATAAAATACGTATATTATAGTATACATTTTACGTAAAAAAATACATATGGTTTATATTTCTCAAGAAAGGTAAAATGAGTTTATGAAAATATGTTTAAAAAAATGAGTATCAAATATCAAAGAGTTACTTGCTTGAACTAATCTAAAATGATTATTTAGAACTTTTTAATGCTCAAAAAATTCTTGATTATAAGTCAAGACGTTCTTGACACTTTTAAAAATATCAGTTTTAAAAAAAAATGTATAAAAAAAGTCATTTTATGCCCTTTCCTCGTTTTCGTGTATATACGTGAGAGCTCCTACCTCAATTAATAAAAGTGACAGATCGTTGGCTTACTTACATTGCCTACCCTAAAACGAGGGAGCAGCTTGATGTACCCAGCCGGCTTGTTAGCCCCTCAATTGAGCCCCTTTAGCGGGTCCATATTATCACTATACTATGTGCCATGTTATTTAATTTGCGTTATATTAATTAATAATAGCAATGTACCTATAAATTATAATAACGGCAATAATAATATGCATAATGTAATTTTATCATATACGTGTCCTCTATCATATGACTATAAATTTTTTTTTTTTTTTGGAAAAAAAGTGAGACTTAACTAATGATCACTACTTACTACAAATTTAAAGAAAAATAACACACACATTTCCTACCAAGGTTTGAACTCCTGACTCTCCCAAACTCACACACACGTCCCTCAAGCTTTGGACTAACTAAACTAACCTCAGTTGGCAAAATGACTATAAATTGAATACTATAGATACAAGAAACCTTAATGTTTACAGCATAAGTTTATATAAATCTCAGAACTCTACGTGGCAAACAAACCCGTTTCATCTATTGACATATGTAAGTATACATCTCCGGTCTTTTTCAGACACATGTACAGGTAGGTATAGGTTATGATATTCTCAAAGTTATAGGAAGGACCAACAAAACCTACCTGTGCTCAACTCCAAAAAGAGATCGCTCAGTACTTCTCTCTTTCCCCGCTTCTTACTTGCTCAATTAGCTAGGTAATGCAGTATATAGTTATGCCCATATTTTTGGAATTAGTGGGAGAACGACATAAAAGTAGTTGATTTTTATGTAAAACGTTTTTATATTAATAAAATAAAGTATTATTCACTAATTATTTGTGCATAATAATATTACTTGATTAAATGTCCATTTAATTGTATAAATATGTATTTTTATGATTATGATGTATATTCACAGAAGATATTGTATAAATATGTATTTTTATGATTATGATGTATATTCACAGAAGATATGGATAAAAGTAATTTGTAATTAATTAATTGTGGTTTACAATAATATAAATAAGATTGGGCATTTTATTTATGTTGTAGCAGACTTTGGAAAAGTTTAACTTATCTTGATCAACTAAAGTTGACTAGTGTAATAGGACTTATACTGAACTGGATCATAGATGAAATTCAATTAACAATGTCCATGAAAAATAGTTTTACTCTTAATCTTGAGTTGGCTATAATTATGTATTCTCAAGTATGACTTTATTTGAATTATAAATGAGTGAGATCAATCAAAGTCAATATTCTCTATCATTTGATAAAATATTTTTGTTGAATTTATAAATTATATGATTGCAGTTAACAATATATAATTTCATGAAATAATATCTCTTAGTGGATTTCGGTACTTGGTCATAATTCTTAGGTCTAAGCATGTTAACACTAATTATATTAGTAAGATGTTAAATGATAATCATTAGAGAAATTAGTAAGAAGTAAGAAATATTTGGTTATATTTTCATGATGTTATACAAATTGGTGATTAGCAAAAGTTATTATGGTATGAGATGTTACTCCGAAAAGTAGTTACAAACAGTTGAAGTGTAATTTCAGTTCTTTTATGGAACTGATCTAAAATTAAATAATTAACAAATCTTTTAATTATTTGGAGCCAACTGTACATGTCCTATAAGATTCTCGAGCTAGCTTGTGTCAATAGTTATACTGTTATTAGATTAGATTGTTTTAATTTAAATTGGACGAATCAAGTTGGACTGCAAATGAGGCCACATTTCTGGGCTAGTTACTGAGCCGAGGCATGTGGTACTATTAGTGGGAAAGACTTATTTCAGTGTTTAGTAACTTCTAGATAAAACTGACAAGTGTGAATACTAAGCAATTAATCTTTAGAATATGCTAGTTTCCAAAAAAAGATTTATAGATATCCCATTGTTGATTTGATTCAATATACCTGGACATATTAGATAGCTATGAAAAGTTGTTCCAATTATCGTTAATTGAGTGTAGACAAATTAAAGAAAAACTGACAGGATAATATTTGACTAATTGTCAAAATAAAAAGGGCAACCGAGCCCAGCTGAATATTGTAGAAATGAAAACATGTAACATGAAAATTCCATAAATAGAATTTACTATCACTGGCTGAAATTGGATAGTGGATTTCGAACAGTGGACGCGTGGCACATCTTGGTAGTTGTCCATTCATCTTATTCTCCTATTTTCTATATATAGAAGACTCTAGACACCCAAGTTACAGGATACAGAAATTACGATGAAATTCTATCAGTTTTTCTAAAGAGAGAAAATTCTCAAAGATAGTTGAATAGTCAATTCTCTGTGCTTAGATTTCTTTGAAAAATTGAAATGTAGTCACTAATTTGATCTTTTTTTGTATAGAATTGAGAGATCACACTCTTATGTAACTATATATAAAAATAGTCCAGAAAATCAATTGTGGAGTTAGAGTCATATACTTATTCATCTAGCATTTAAAAGAGGTATAAAATTAATACATGATTTTGATAAATTATTATAAGAATTAACGTACTCCTGATTTCTGTTTTTTATTATGTTGTTTTATTGAAAAATTGTTGGTAAATTTTTCAAAAAAATAAATTTTTAAAAATACAACCAACTACAAATGTTTCGTAATCTTCCCAAAATATATGACCCTGATAGAGGATATAGTTGTTTTACCATTTGGGTGACCCCACAGGGATTCGAGGAGTCGAGATGATCAGAAAGATTACCATATTGAAAAGATTACTTAATTATGTAAACTCATTTTTAACATAGTTGTCATGACATGTACATTTTCTTCGAAAACATATATGAATTGATACAAGTAATGACCTTCTAAACTGAGGGGCTACCAAAGCTAGCCTTGGGATCAATTTCAGTGGTGGTTGTCCCAATTTATTCTCCAATTCAACCTTGTAAGTATATATCACATCTCGGTGCTGTGTAAGCCCTTGTTTCAGTCATGGGGTCTACGACTTATTAATAACAAGTTGTCTTGTCATCCATTGGGAATATTAACCCTCACACCAACCAATTAAACGGACTTTTTTATTTGTGAAATACTCACTGTACATAAATGTTCATGAGTTCGTATATTACAATGTGATCTATTTAATAATCCAACTAAAGGTAAAGAAAAAAAGAAAAGAAAAAAAAAAGGCGCTACTGAATTGATACACTACTACGGGTGGCAATTCGTGTTGTCGTGTCATATTCGTGTCGTGTCGAGGCATATATATAACGAGCAATTATCAAACCCAAACTCGACACGTTTATTATTCGTGTCATGATTTGTAAACCCACACCCGACACGCTAAATAAACAGGTTAACTTGTGAGCGACACATTTAACACGTTATTTAAATAGGTCGTATTCAGATCGTGTCCAACGTAATACGATCTACTAACCTGTATACTGTTAACCCGTTAATTGAACTTAATTTAACATTTTAATGTTAAATATGTTGTATTTGGTTCAACTTGACATAACGTAATAACCTATTAATTTTAATATGTTAACCTATTTCACATTTTTAATATAACTTGATATAATCTATTAACTTATTTTATATTTCCAATATAACCAAGCAACCATAATCAAATAAATATAACACACAATCCAAAGTTTAAAACCAAAATAAAACTTTCAAATTTTAGTATATAAAACATAAAAGGGAAGTTTTAAGTCTTAGTACACATAAGATAATACAATGTCTCAAAAAATTTAATCGTGTTAAACGGGTCAATTTCGGGTTTAACAGGTTAACCTGCTAATGACCTATTATTTAATCGTGTTTAATCGGGTTTAACCTGTTTTGACCTGTACCTGTTTAAGACAAACCCAAACCTGCTAACTTCGTGTCGTTTTCGAGTCGTGTTATCGTGTCGTGACCTAAATTGCCACTCCTATACACTACATGCCTTTATTGTTAACTTTACCATTAATACTAGCCAATTTGTCCAAATCAGGGTCTTTACTACCACACCGATAAAAACCTTCTTTCTGTCCAAATTGTAGCCAATCAAACTTAAATTTGGATTTCTGACACGTATCTTGATATTCCACATTTATGTATATAAAATTTTTCGTTTAATGAAGTCTTATCTCAAAAGTCATTAAAAGAAGAGGACATCCAACTAGGTAATTGAGAACATACATCTATGTATAACATTTGATAATAATAAACAAGTTGAAGTATTTTCCTTACATGGAAGATATATTCATATCAATACAGACGATGACAGAAGCCAATTTTTCTTTTTTGGGTATGTATCCAACTTCATCGATCATAGCAACAAAGTTCTAAAAAACAAAAGAGGAAAAAAAAATGTTCAAAAAAAAAAAGGAAAGGAAAAGAAAAGAATAGAAGGGAGAAGACATAAAGTAAATACAGTACACAAAAGCCAAACTTGATTTTAGCCAAATTAAGGGGTGGAATATTTAAATATTTAACTTCACTTGCGAAGATCCAAATTCTAATATATTTAAATAATTAACCAAATTCAACCTTTTACTTTTCTTAGAATTTAGAGCTTGACGACTTCAGGAATATGGACCGGGTACCGGTCAATGCAGTCGGCCCAAGGCCCATCCGAGGGCGTTTTGATGGTCCTATTACACTTCCAAACAGCGCTGTTGCACTTAAACCCACTCCCGAACGCAATCTGCCAAATCCTGTCCCCTTTCTTCATCCTCCCCTTGGCCTCGATGTAGCCCAGCTCGTACCAGAGCGAGGACGATGACGTGTTGCCGAAGCGGTGCAGCGTCATCCTGGAGGCCTCGCAGTGCTCCGCCGACAGCTGCAGGTTCTTCTGAAGTTCGTCGATCACGGCCCTCCCGCCAGCGTGGATGCAGAAGTGCTCGAACGCCTGCTTGAAGTCCGGGATATACGGCTTCCACTTGGGGTTGAATATCTTCCGCCCGATGAGCGTCATCAGGAAGAGGAGCTGCTCCGACGCTGGCAGGACCAAGGGGCCGATCGTGGTGATGTTCGACTTCAGCGCCTCCCCAGCGATCGCCATCAGGTCCTTCGACAGCGAGATCCCCACTTTGCCCTCCTTGTCCTCCTCCTCGAACACACACCGGTACGCCTTGTCGTCCGCCCCCTTGTGCGTCCGCACCACGTGGACCAGCCGGTACTTGGCCCGCCGCCGCTCCGAGCGGCGGTTCGAGAGGAGTATGGCGGCGCCGCCCATGCGGAAGAGGCAGTTGGGCAGGAGCATGGCCCGCTCGTTACCCTGGTAGTAGTTCGGGGTGATGATCTCGGTGCTTATGACGACGGCGTTCGAGTTGGGGTGGACCTGGAGGAGGTCCCGGGCAAGGTCGATGGAGATCACTCCCGCGCTGCATCCCATGCCGGAGAGGTTGAAGCTCTTGATGTTGCTCCTGAGCTTGTACTTGTTAATGACCATGGCGGAGAGGGACGGGGTCGGGGAGAAGAGGCTGCAGTTCACGATGAGGATGTCGATGTCCTTGGGCTTGAGGCCCGTCTTCGATAGGAGGGAATCCATGGCGGAGAAGATGACGAGCTCGGCCTCTCCGCGGGCGGCCTCCATGGTCGGGGTGGGAGGGATGTAGTGGATGGCCGGGGGGAGGCAGGTCTCCTCGCCGAGGCCCGAGCGCTCGAGAATCCTCATCTGGAACTCGACGCTCTTGGGGTTGTTCTTGAGGATGAGCCTGGAGTGCTCCATGAAGGTGGAGAAGGGGACGCGGCACGTGACCGGGGGCTTGTAGCACGCGTAGTCGACTAAGAAGACGGTTCGGGGCTTCGACATGAAGTAGACGGTTGCAACGAAGATGATGAGGAAGGCGGAGCAGAGGATCTGGACGAGGTCGAAGTGTAGGGACCTCCAGAGGTTGGCAATCTCCGAGGGGCCCAAGCGGAGTACCTCAATCAGAATACCTGCCATGATGGGTATCAAAGTGAGGGTTATAATGTGGTTGACGAGGTACTGGTACCCAAGTTTCACGTACTTTAGCTTCACTGAGTTGGAGAAGTCCGGCAAGATTGGAGGCATTTTTATTTTCTAGAGAAAGAAAAATGGTGTATGAGAGTAGAGAGAGAGGTGAGTTTGAGGATATTAGGTGGAAATAGAGGGAGGTGGGGATTTAAAGGCACAAGGGACCAGAGCAATGAAGGAGGCAGATGAGAGATTTAATGAAGGTCCTCACGTCACTCAACGCTCACTTAACTTTGCTATTAATTTTTCATAACTTTCCCCCTTTTCGCTTATCATCACAACTAAACAAACCTCCCCACTTTTTCTGAATTTTGATCAACGCTTTGCATTTTGGGTGGAATCTTTTCCTTTTGTTTTTTTTTTTTTTTAAATGTGTTGTTATTATATTATTTAAATATTTTGGTCTATGTCATTGTTTTAATTTATGTTACCAATAATGGGTTTGCTCTAGTCTTCCACTGCGTTGAATTAGAAAGACGAAGATGTTCCTATTCTTTAAAAAAATAGAATGATAAGTAAAAGAAATTGACAGTTTAGCGTGCGTACGTATTATAAGTAGACAATAATGTCGTGTGTTTATGTGTATGATTTGACTAACGAATTTGCAACTTGACATGAAATGTTACATTGAAGTACTAGTTCCATTCAATTGGGTCGATCAGATATTAAATTTGTTTCTTAAATATATTAATTCGAATTACCACCAAGGTTTTAGCTTAGTTGCATTGGATTTACTCCAAAGAATTTGGTAACATAGGATCTGTTAGTCTTTGGCAGGAATGAGGTGATGCGCTTCGTACGTCCTCTAACGTAAATAGCATGTGAGAGCCCCTTTGGTCATTATAGCCATGAGTTACTACAGCAACGCCGCCTCTCCCAAAAATTTTCATGCAAAAAAGGAAGAAAGTAGATCTTTATTAAGGATTAACTTTAAGTCCAAATTTCTTGCTTTCACACTGCTTATAATGATATTTCCCAAAACCATTAAAGTATGATACAATAATCTCCATCAACGAACGTGCTAGCTAGGGAGAATATAATAATTTCACTGGGAGGAGCCACTAGCTAGGTTAACGTACTGAAACAGAGCAAATAGATGCGGCTTTTTGACTCGTAAAAAGTAGACATCACACAACATAATGGCTAAATAAACTATTTAATGAAAGAATTAAAGAAAAGTCAAATAGGACATTCCAGTCTCTTTGTAGTATCCATCGACTTTTTTTCTTTCCTTTTTTTTGTGGTAAAAAAAACAAGATGTTATAGTTTTTTTTTTTTTTTTTTTGATATAAACGGGCTCCTTAAAGAAAAATCATTAATCGAAACAAAAACTTCAAATTATAACGTAAGCATAAGGATTACAATTTTAAACTCCTCAAAGAAAGGAGACGAAAAATGGATCATAAACACAATTACAAACAAATGTGTGGGTTATCCTAATTCTTCAAGAGAAAGAGATAATAAGGACCACCAGCAATCTATTGCCTTCAATATTTACTCCTAGCTGCATTCTTGGCAGGGTAGACTATATGAGGCCAGCACCAATTGAGATACATGCCCGTAGAAAACAAAACAAAACAAAAACCAGCCACTAAACAGATCTAAATCTGAGAAGAAATCTCATATTTAAGATCTGGACCGGACTAAAATCCACACAAAATGTGATACTAAAAACCAGATCTAGATCTGGACTTATTAAAACTGAAAAAGAAAAAGAAAAAAGAAGCAGAGAGGAGGAGGAAGAAGAGGGTGAGGAGAGGTGGCCGGAGAAGGAAAAGGGAAAACCTCCTCTCCGGCCTCCAAATAGGGCGGCACTGACTTTTTTGTTAAGAAGAAATGCAAGTAGAGAGAGAGAGACTAGAGTTTTTTTTTTTCCCCCCTCCAACAAGATGTTAGGTTTATAAGTACATGAATGGTTATTTATTTACTACAAACGGTGTCCTACCATTATACTATAAATATATGTGAAATATATAGCTATTATTATCCTTGCAGTAAAAGAAATGAATGTTCAATAAATTAATAACCTAGCTAAATGCATAAGATAATAATATTTCTTTATGGCCGAACAAAAAATTCATGATTGATACGTAAGCTAAATAATATATAAAATTCATAATATTAAGGAACTTTATTCTTGACATCTTCTATTTTCTCAATTTAAAACTCCATTCCAAAATATGCATGTAAAATCGTTAATTTTTCATTTGAATTTAAACTGAACTCAACTTTATCTTTAATTTTTTGCAAAGGATGCACCACATTTGACACATATATTTCGTTTTTATTTCATGTTGAAGCAAGTAGTTTGGCTAAAACAATATACATGATACTGCATTTTACATTATTTTTTGAGCTCATTCATTGTTTTATGCTTTATATCTCATACATAAATATCTGTTAAAAAAAAAATACACGTACATGTAGTTAAAACACAAAAATATTCTTAAATTAATAAATATTTATTTATCGATAAATTAATAAAATCTTCATTTATTGATAAATAAATAATCTCTTTAAAATAATATTTATTCTTAGTCCCAACAATATTAATTTATAGAGGTCTTATTGTATATATGATTGATCAGAAAACTCGGGTGTCGAGCATGGTTGTTATTATTCTCAACAATTCAAGTTAACATGATTTGTATTGAAAAATTTTCTTTTTTTCTTATCTTCATAATAGACGTAGAAGTAATGACTGAAATAAAGAAATTTAAAGAGAGAGAAAACTTTACAATTTGTTATAGGGTTTTATTCTACTTAAGTTATAATGAAGGCATAATTTGTGATAGTGTTATGTAATGAGATCTTGTCCTTGGACTCGACCTTATCCATCCAAAGTACCCTTGTTATTCTTAGGTTTTTCTGCCTTTGTTTCCATTGTAATCAGTCTTGTATATATGTATCAACTCTTCTTGTTTTCTCATTATTAAAATGCTTGGTTAATAAATAGAAGTGAAATGTGAAAATGGGCTGAGTTCTGCATGTCGGTGCCAATTTATAATGTGTTAAGATGTGCTTGTGGAATTTTGATGCTCTTTGCAATTTTAATAGTAAAATAAATAAATTTTATCCGTCAATGTTTTATATTTAAATTTTCAGTCTAATTAAAGATACTACTACAAAATTGCAGTTCAACATCACTTTTGGGGCGACATCATAGGTATACGACGTCAGCCTTGGAAGCAACGTCTACCCAGGCGCCGGGGTAAGTGTTCCATAACAAATCGCTTTTAAAGTGATGCGTATGTCAAATGCCTACGACATCACTTTAAAAGCGATGTGAAATAAATAATTGATTTTTATATAAAATATTAAAAATAATATTCCAGGGTTTTAAATTTAATTTTGTAAAAATTTATTATATTTCATTTCAAATAAAACAAAGAATATAGATTTAGATTAATTTACAAAAATCATACCCATAAACAAATTCAATATAACATAAATTCAACATAATAAATTCATACACATATCAAGTTAATATAATCTAAGTTTGTTTAAAATTACAATAATCTCCTAATTTTATAACTAGTGAACTCTTATCAATCTAAACAAAGCATATATACGTAGCAAAAATAAAGATCACGTCAAATAATGATAAGATAATTCATCATATATAAGCTCAACTAGCAATTTTTCATGAACTAAATTGAGTTCTTCCTTTTCATATAAAATATGTACGTCCACAAAAAGGAAAAAAAAAAAAAAAAACTATGTTAGGGAAAGTGAAATATTAAATTGAAAAACTCAAAAATCAAATTCAATTTTATACATAATTTACATAACTTTGTAAAGATAAATGATATCTAACAAAAATTTGTTTGATGATTCCATTCACATATTTGTATAAGTATAAGCCGCATTCTTTACTTGTTGGTTTCCTTGGACATTATATGCAAGCAGAAAAAAGTACATAAGTTAGAATAAATCCAAAATTGATATAAGTTTATACCTTGAGTTCTTGATAACCAAATCACTTCTTGTCAATTCCAAACACAAAAAAGAGATGAAAACAAAAAAAAAAAAAAAAAAAAAACATAAACTTAATTAAATTATATGTGAAGAGATATTTTAAACTTGCAATAATTAATCACTATATCTAATACTAAAATTTATAACTTGGAAAAATTCTGGGTACAGCTTCCTCTATTTCCAAGTACTACACAATTATTAATGCATAAAAAATAACAAAAAAATAATCGCATACAATTGTTTCAACTTTATATCAATGCATCACACAATTTCTCAAATTTTATCTCTTCTATATAAAATAATTATATATTTATATGTATATCTGAATTGTAGAAAACAACATTTTTTGATCAAGAAAAAGTTGAGAACAGCTTCTACATTGTAATTAACACAAGCTTGAAATAAAACAAAAAAAGTACATAATATATCAAAACCTAGAATGAAAAAGTTTAACGCTTATAAGATTAGAAATAGTAATAAATATCAAATAATATCAACTTTGAAAGAGATTATGGTGCAAAGAGTGAAAATTTTAAACTTATTCAGAAACACAAAACCTTTCAACAATGATAAGGAAAAAAAAACACAGTTTAGAGCATGGGTGATCCAATTTGAGTAGAGAAGTTGAGATAAAAAACTTAAAAATACATCAATATTACAGGTTTTCTTTCATGTTATCTCAATAATCAATTTATGCGAATTTTCACATTTAAGGCAATGGCACATGATGATATTTGTAGATTTATTGTTATCTATATCATCTACATCAAACTTTTTAAATATATATGAAATGTAAAAAAACATTATTAGATTCCTCAAATAGTTGCTAGCATCTACAACATAATAAACATCAAACTTGATCAAAAAAAAGAATAATAAAAAAAATCTAAAATCAAACATAATTAATATAATAAAAAATGTAATAAATCTGAATTAGAAATTATATTAAAACATGAAATTGTAAAATAATAATCGGTCAAAAACATAATTTAATGCATGAATAATCCAATTCTAGTAAAAACAAATTGAGGAAAATGCTTAAAAATATCTCAAATGGCTGCTGAAAATGGTGGAATGTGTTCCACCGCCACCATTAAGGTTTCTGTCGCGTGAAGAGAAGAGGAAATGAGGTCTAGAAACCAAAAAAAGCCCTAATATAGGGGGACTACATTATCAATTTTGAAGTGACGATGTAAGGATATGACGTTACTTTTAAAGTGATATCGTATCCTAGCCATATCACATTGCTTTAAGAGCACATTATAGACTCACCTCCATTTCACGTCGCGCCGACATCAAAAGCAATGTAAAAAAAAGAAGTGATGCCTTTGCCCCCTATTGTTATGTTATAGTGAGATGAAGGCCGTAGCACATATCTATTGGAATATTAAATGTTAATAGCCCGTATTAATTAAAAGATAGCTATAGTTGCACATATTTTTTGTTTCAAAGCTTCTTACCTTTTGTTACGGTTTATTGTTTATTTAGTGCCATAATTACTTTTGGACCTCTACGTACTAATTAGACAACTCTTTATCTTCTAAAATTCCTAAATGCGGCGTATGCATTAAGAGAATATTAGAAATGATAATGTAGACAGAATCCTTTTAAATATTAGATATTTAAAACTTGATAATTCAATGAAATATTATTATTTGAATACTTCACCTTTAATATTACCTTCCCCCTAATGCTTTTTCTCTGGTATATACTCTACATAATTTATTTGTTTCAACTAAGCTTGCGAGATCATTTTATAATAAAACATAGTCCATATTATATGCAAAAATTTAAAAGGGGAAGATAACTGTCTTTCATTTCTTTTCTTTTCTTTTCTTTATCTTTTTTTCTTTAAATTTATTAGGAAAAAAAAAAGCTTAAGGTTTTTATTGGTTTAATCAAAACTAATAACTCAGTTAAAAACTAGAAGGAAGGTAGAAGTTTGACTGAATTTATTACCTTTTCCAAATAACTACAACAGTACCGGGGGATACGTACGCTTGGGAGTTGAGGCCAGGTACCTGATGCGCTGATCAATACAGTATACTTATAATGCAAGGCAAATAATTATTCAAACCAAAACAAAAAAAATTAAAGAAAGAATAATTGAGAATTTGTATACATAGACAGCCAATCAGGAAAATCATGCATAAAAATAGTGTGTAATATAGGCATACATGTACGTATACATGATTCCGGGTATTAAGTATGGGTGTACAACAGGCAGATTTGGCGGTTAATGAGCAGTTTTTTTTTCTTATATGGTTTTGAAAATCTCTAACCCATAACTGCCGAACTAAGTTGCGGGTTGGGCAGTTTTTAGTATACAGTTTTGGACAGTTTACTGGGCAGGTTAGGTTAATTAAAATATATAATTGCGTATTTTACGAATGTAAAAAAGATCTTTATTAAAAAATTTTAATTTTTGTATTTAGTAAAGATTATTCATCTAAAATTAGATGAGAAAACATACATAGTATTTATATAAACTTATGTCGGAGTGTTATAGATATATAGATAATATTAAATACTACAACTTCAAATAGATAAATATTGTGTTAAAAACTCTTAATAAAATGTCATCAAATAATTCCCTTCAAAAAGAAAATGTCATCAAATAATTATTTAATAATTAGTTAAATTTTAATTTTTATATACTATATATTATATAAAAATATATATTATAAATAGAAGTGCATGGCAGTTTTATTGGGTAGTTTAGCGGTTTTGTTGGACAGGTTTCATGATTTTATTCTTTAGCGGTTGGAAAAATGTGTAACTCATAACCAACCCAAAATTCGTAATTTTATTTTTAAGCAATTTGATGGGTACTTGGGTTATCGGATTTTATGTTCACTCTTAGTAGCAAGAAAAATTGAACTACAGAACTGCGGATGCTTGTAATTAATAAGATTATAGTTATATATATATATATGGAGGACTTCTCAATGATTACAATTTTTTTGTGACCATGGATGGATACTTAAAAAAGTAGTGATGGTGCTCGTGTTGCCACTTAATAGGATAATTACTGCATGTGAAAACGTAAGAGAATGTGGTTTTATTTATTTATTTTTTTGTTGATATTATGAGGATGTTACTTTTTTTTTCTTTTTTTGAAGTGAGCTTTAGATTAATATATATGGCAGTACTAATGAATGCGCTACTTTTGACATTTGTTATATCAACAGTGATGATGTTTGATATTATTTGTTATACAAAGAAAATATACCTGTAGGCCCTCCTCACGTAATAAAATATATTAACTATTGATCATCAAGTATGGAGAGGCAAACGTCCTAAATGAATATAATTCAACTCGTATAGTTATTGGGAAAAAAAACGTGGAAATATTTTTATTCCCAGATGATCATTAAACAAAATAGTAGAATCGTGTATATAAATTAAATTCATTATATACGTAAATTTAATTTTTATATTTTCAGGACTTTCAGTCTTTTTCGTTTTCTTTTTTTTTTCTTTTTTCAGATGTTCACATATAAACCTATATGTCCAATATTTCTGCACCAATATACAAACGGATCAAATTAATAACAAGGTAATTAACACAAAATAGCCAAGAATATTGCTAGTTATCTCATTGTTTTATATGTATGGGTGCCACTACAGTAGTGAACATCATAATCTTATACGCACAAGGGCACATCAAAACTAGGTGGACACCCCACCTTTAAGACAATTTTTTATCCTTGACCCCAAAATTTGTTGATAAAGGGAAAGTATATATATATAGGTTGTCAATTCGGTAGGTATTTTTTTTCTAGCCATTAGATCACCATTAGATGATCATCTAGCGACTATAATGATATGCATAAAAAGGCGTGTATTATTAATACCATTTCTCTTTTTTATTTTTTAATATAAAAAATGTGCATAATAAATTTTAATTGGCCAAAACGATACCTATGTATAAGTAAAAAAAAAAAATACCTACTGGAATGGTGCTTATATATATATATATGGGCACCAATCCAGTAGGTATTTTTTTTTTACCTATGCATAGGTATCAATTGGGCCAATGAAAATTTTTTTTGCACATTTTTTTATATTAAAAAGTAGGAAAGAGAAAAAACATTAATGATGCACGTCTTTTCATACATCTCATTTTAGCCGTTAGATCATTGTTAGATGATGATCCAACGGCTAGAAAAAAAATACCTACACATAGGTAAAAAAAAAAAAATACCTACCGGATTGGCAACCTATATATATATATGTATATAATACAAAATGTAGACCAGCTTTGAGAAATCCAACATAAAGAAAACAAACCCACAAGAGATACCTCCATAAAATTATGCCGAGTCATCCGAACTAGCTATCTCATTAGATAATAGAGATAAATATTTAACATATATTTATAGGGTACTAATACAGTAGGTATTTTTTTTTTATCTATATATAGGTATTATTTTAGCCAATGAAAATTTATCATGTACATTTTTTTTATAATAAAAAATAAGAGAGAGAAAGAATATTAATGATGCACGTCTTTTAATGTACTTTATTATAGCCGTTGGATAACCATTAGATAATGATCTAACGGTTAAAAAAAATACCTACACGTGGGTTTAAAAAAAAATACCTATTGAATTGGCAATCATATTTATACATACAAAATATATAGAATGCATAATAATATGGTATAATTTGGTGAGATCAACATCAAAATTTTCAATTTGAGACTTGACTTTACCCCTTTCTTTATTGCATGTGGGGGAGAAGGTGGTTGCTTGTTAATGTAATCCAATCCTCATCACCTTGTCCTATCTGTAATCTTGTAGTTGCAAACATTAAATTCCTTAAGCACAACACTTTTGTTCTCCTTCTTACATATATCTCGTGGACGGTTGGGATGGTTGAGAGTTAGGATTATGTCATATATATCTATATACTTACTTGTTTTCTAGCTAATTTTATTATTTCATGTACACTTTTTTTTGACTAAGGTAGAAAATAAAATTATAAAAAGAATGAGTTTAGGTGGTTGATTATTATCCTCAAATGAGTGTAAAAATCATAAACGTTGTTGTATATTTTATATTGCTGCTAACCAAACTAACCACTGCTTACTAACCTCCTAATTAGTTCCCATTTTTTCCAGACGCCATAAGCGGTTAGGTGGCTTTGATTTCCCGAAGTCTAGTAACAATCGTTTCAGAATATATCGGACGAGCTAACCTATATATATATGTATACATGTAATATCATATAGTAAAGTAGTGACAGCAAATTCTTGGCTCTTGTGGATCTTGTTTTAGTTTATTTATGGTTTAGAGAAATCACCACTATAAATGTTGTAATTCATATGATCTGGTCATTTCCAAAATTGGATTTTTTTTACTTTCAATATATATGCGCTGGAATATTAGCTTAAAATTTAGAGTATTAGGAAGAAATTACCTGGTCATAGAACGTAATAAATCGTAGCATACATATTACGTTAGTTATCAGTTTATTAAACGTATCTAATTGAAATATTGAGAAGGTAATGCTATCACGCATGGCGTGTATATATATATATATATATAGGTTCCCAATTTAATATTTTTTTTTACCTATTTATAATTTTTTTTTTTTTAGCCGTTGGATTATAATCTAATAGCTACCATAATTTTGGTAGTTGGAAAAAAATAATAAAAATAAATACTCATTATTTAATATTTTTCTTCCTCCAATTTTTACCATAAAACACACGTGATGAATTTTAATTGGACAAAATAGTAAAAAAAAAATACTTATTGGATTGGTGCCCATATATTACCTATGCATAGGTATCAACTGGGCCAATGAAAAAAAAATTTGCACATTTTTTTATATTAAAAAGTAGGAGAGAGAAAAAGCATTAATGATGCACGTCTTTTCATGCATCTCATTTTAGCCGTTGGATCATTGTTAGATGATGATCCAACAGCTAGAAAAAAAATACCTATACATAGGTAAAAAAAAAAAATACCTACCGGATTGGCAACCTATATATATACACATAGCAGATGACTTTTAACTTTAAGATTTTTTTCTTTTTTGGAGTAATTATAAGATCAATTAAGTTAATGATTAGGTCATGTGCATTTTTAATTTTCCGGAAATATGATATATATATATATGTGTGTGTGCGTGTGTGTTTTGCTGGAACGTGTACTCATTTATATGATATATAAATATACGTGACAATCATAATTAATAAAGGAAGTTAGACCGCGGGAAACGGCCAATTTTTATGAGATGATAAGGAAAGCGTTGGTTGCACTGGGTAGGTCACAAAAAGTTGGCAAATTCAATTCAATTACTTCATATAATGTATGCATACATACACATACATGTATATATTATATATCCGTGGCATAGCGTGTTAAAATTATGTGAAAAATATTGAACAATGCCAACGAGAGAGGACGGTGACGGTGCATATGTCCATCGTTTGCTCGCTATTCCTTTACCAATAAACAGCTCCCAAGTGAGCATTATATATATATATATATATTTTAAGGAAAAAAGAACTCAAAAAAAAGTTAAAGAAAACATTTTTAAAGAAGTTTACAATATTATTTATTTAACCATCAATCTGTTTATAATTAGAATAAAATTATTTTATTTCCTTTTTCCCACCCCTTCAAATAAAGATAAATTAGCATATATATAACCACCTAGGCGGTGCACCATGAATAGTACCACAACTACTGCTCAATTTATTTCTATAACTAACAATTGAATAGCTAGCTATAGACTTTAAAACATATGATCATGATCTAGAAGAAAATTCAAACACGTTAACTTACTGCTAAATATTAATACAACTAATTTTGTGCGGTTTTGTTGGGCAAATGAAGATGTCCTTTTTGAGTTTTACAAATTCTGGGCCAAACTTTAATTTGGCTATGAAAACATCTACTCTTGCCTATCTCACGCACAAGTATTTTTAATTTAAGTTTTTTTCCCCATTTTTTGCATGGAATTTTCTTTTGTAGCAGTCAAGACGGCTAAAATGTGCTCTAATAATTAAGAGATAACAAAACAGTGTAAGTGGGGTTTCGCATAGATAGAGCTACGTAGGTGGATTTGGAGAGGTACGTATTTTGGATGGTAAGTCTTTTTCTCTTTCCTTGCACTCCATCTTTTTCTCTTATTGGTATATTGTCAAGGAAACAAGAGTTGCAATTGGAAAATCAAATACTTACTAATTTTTTACACTAATTGATGATGTGGCAATCATGGGCTACCAGAGGCATTCGTCCCACGAAAATTTTTTTTGTTTTAAATATCATGTAAGAAAACCTCATTTAACGACAGAATTCAATGGCGGTTCTGCATTAAAATTAAAGTACTACCCTTTCTTCGGTTCAACCACCGAGAAAGGGATTATTTTTTTAAAAGCCTTTCTCGGCAGTTGAATTGGAACAACTAAGAAATGCTTAACCAAACGTTTAACGGCAGTTTTAATCGAACAACAGGAAAGGATATTTGAAAGAAGGTCGAGACTAGCTCAGCCCTCAGTCTTCCTCTTCAATCTCTTACTGTGTCGCCGAAAGCCCCTTCCCCATTCATCTTCCTCGCATGCGGCCGGCCCATTCTGGTGATTTTTGCAGCCAAAATCACCTTTATTTGTCTCAAATCGCTTCATTTGATGTGGATAAGCTCCATATTGATAAGTCGGTTATTTACTACAAATCAAGTACCTTTTAAATTCAAATACTTACGTGATTTCAAGCATTTTTGTTAGTTTAACGTATTTTTGTGTTTTTATAGATTTCATAAATAAATGAGAATCAAGGTGAAATAGTGACAAAAATAGGAGTTTCTAAGCATCTTAGATCAAGTCGGGATCGAACGAGGCAAGCCGATGCAAGAACACGCAGAAATAGAGCTGAAAATAGGAGAAAAAGAACAAAGTTTCAAAAGCAAGAGTGCCGCAGTGCTGTAGCTCCATCAGCATGCCTAAATTCAAAGTAGCGTCACGGTGCTACACAGTAGACAAATCATCAATTTTTTTAAGGGTTTCGTTCAATGGTCGATTTTTGCCTCCTTTTCTTGATCCAATGGCTAAGATTCACCCAATTTTAGAGCTCTATATATACCTACTTAAGCCACAAACTCTAGTGTAGAGAATTTGAGAGAAAAATACAAGAAAGATGCACAAAATTCCTAGAGAGAAAAAACTTGAAGTTTGAGATTTCTTGAAGAAGACATGGGAGAGATTCTTAAAGATTTGAAGACTTGAAGCTCGTCTTTACAAGAGTTTTTCTTTTCTTTTCTCTCTACTGTAATCTCTATAGAAATTTGTATTGGGCGTATTGTATAAATTTATTTGAAATTAAATTTCTTGATGAGACGAGGCATGAATTCTACTAAATATTTGGATTAATTTTCTATCTTAGGGTTTGATATATTTAAATTGGTGGTGTGCATGTTTTTTTGTAGGGGATTAGTTAATATTTTAGATGAAACTCTATCAAATTTTATTTATTAGTAATGGCTAAAAGTTGGATAATAAAGAGTAGATTGTCGAAAGAGTAAGAAGATAGGTTGCATATTTCTTAAGATTTGCCCAAACAAAAATGGCATAGATCCTAATATGACTTCATGTCCATGTGTTAAGTGTAGTAACATTATTAATTATATGAAATATATCAACATAAGTGGACATTTATTTTTTAGAAGAATAGATACATCTTATAAGAGATAAATATGACGTAGAGAGCATACACGTGAAGATAATTTCCCTATTAAAAGAGTTTGAAAGAAATATGTTTTTGAGAAATACAAAGATTATCCGATAGATATGGTTAATGTTATTGAAGAAAACTTTACTAACTATCTAGATGAATTTGTGAAATTGGTCGAAGATACAAAGAAAACTCTCTATCCCCGGATCAAAAATCGAAATTGTCATTTTTATTTAGGATTTACAATTTGAAAGCTCAGAACGGACAGAGCAACAATAAATTTTCTCAATTGTTTTCATTACTAGGAAAGGTATTTCCAGAAAATAATAACATACCTACTTCTGTGTATGAGGCAAAGAAAACATTGCACTCAATAGGCATGGGGTACGAAAAAATACTTACTTATCCAAATGATTGCATATTGTACCGGAAAGAGTTTGCAGATGCAAATAGTTATCCTGTGTGCAAATGTTTGAGATGGAAGATTATTAAAAACTCTAACCAAGAGAAGAAAAAGGTCTTAGCAAAAGAGTTATAGTATATTCCACCCATTCCAAGATTTAGACAGATGTTTTGGAATGAAGAACATGCTAAAAGTTTGATATAGCAGTATGAAGAAAGAATCAAAGATGGAAAATTTCGACATCCAACAGATTCTCTTAGTTGGAGAAAAATAGATGACATGTGTGCCAATAATAAAAGAAGATACCACAAATCTCCAACTTGGTCTTTCAGCTGATAGCATAAATCCACATAGTTCAATAAGTAGTAATTATAGTTGTTGGCCAGTTATTCTTGTTGTCTACAATCTTCTTTCATAGTTGTGCATGAAGAGAAGATTTACATTGCTCACCTCTCACCTTGTTAATCTCAGGATTTAAATAGACTAGGAATGGCATAGATGTTCATTTGGCATCATTTATATACAATTTAAAAAGTCTATAAGATGGAGTCGATTGTTATGATACAAGGAAAAAGAATAGATTTACTTTGAGGGCAGTACTATCATGGACAATTATAGTAATTTGTCCAGGTATTGTGTAATTTGTCTATGTGTGAGCTAGACAAGGGACCTTATGGACCCAAGTAGTCTAAGCTTCAATAGGCCAACTACCCACAGTCATAATCCATTAATATTGGGGCACTCCACTATAAGCCCAATATTGCACTCTTAGACTAAATGTCATAGATTTTCTATGAAACTAATTAACACTTTAATTAACTTGATCCATTTAGCATATACTATACCTGCAGATATATCCCAGATGCAATGCGGTACTAGTGAGGTAAAATTACCTTATTACCTTTCTAGTATATATTTACCTTTGAGTAGTCATTTTTTATCTAATGGATAATAATTGACTACAGTATTTATAACTACCCATACAAATACAGTCAAATTCATAAAGTGGATACCTGGCGCTTGGTTTTTATTATCCAAGTCTTTAAAAAAATTCAAAGTGACATTATATGCATGGTGTCTAAATTATGAAGGTCGTTCTTGTCAATTTATAAATCTTATCTTTCAAGATACCGGAGTTTGAACCATATAATCGGAACTAGTCATTTAGTAAATCGAAAAGATAAAACTCATGAAAGCAAGTCTGACAATCACTAGGATTAAGGTAATATTACAATAGTGCTATATTAGTGAAAGATAGAATATTAAGTTACGATACTTAACCTCAGATTCTATTGTCACTTGGTCCAGTTCAATGCACTTATAACTTTCTTATAATGCACTAATATTTTTATCCGAAATCATATACTTCGATGATTGGAGACTTTATTAATCTCGTTGAAACAGACAACACTATATTCTATGGAAAAATAAAGTATTCCATCTTTATTTGCAGAATATGAATTCTTTATTTAAACATAATGAAATAAAGAATTTAGTCTCTCATATATGAATACTTCACACGAATAACTCATTATTACTCATTATTAGTCGTGAAAACTTTTAGATATTTGCATAATAGAAAACATAAACATCACATGTATGTAATTGGGTCATAATATAGAATTTATAGACAACAAATAGATAACACTTAAAACCAATAAACATTATTTAAAATGTCAAACAAAGAAATTATTTTCTAGGGCATATTCCCAACAACAATACCGATGGAATAAGAGATATACGGGATTGAGCAGTATCATCTCTATGCAGGAACGGAGGACATTATACATTTCTCTCTTTTCCAAGAGATTTCTGCTATATATATCTCGATGTATATCAAGCAAGTACACTAATATATTATTTTATTGATACATATGCATATTTTTATAATTTCTAATATGGTATATACTTTTGGCTCCTAATTAGGTACTTGTACCATGAAATTTTGAGGTTGGAACATTTGTACTTATTATAATTTGTTGATCCTTCTATTATGTCTTATGTTCCCGGCATAAAGAATGATATTCGTCCCCATGCCCTTGCAAAATGACTCTATATAGTGAGCAAAGGAATACTCTTATTAGCTCTTTATAATCTTGGATATATATTCTTTTTCTTTGACTTAATTGTTGCATGGTTGAGCTTATATATTTTTTGTTTTAGTTATATTTTGTCTTTTGCTTTGAATAGGCATCTTTAGATATTGATGATGATTAATATGCCCCAAGAAAAAAAAATTGAAAGGAAGAAAATATTTATTTCTTTGCCTCAATAAAACATGCTTAGTATAGTTTATAGTATAATATACCAAATATATATTTTATCTAATTGATACATTAGCGTTTATAACATATATTTTCCTTTAGTGCATTTAAAATATATATAATGGACAAGTAAAAAAAAGGGAAAAAAAAGATGGTTCTAAGTTAGTATGCGATTAAGATATGAGATATAATATATTCTTATAGAATGCATTTATTCATCTTTTGATCTTTATATATTTTAACTATAGTTCTCATTATAATCATAGTATCCATCTCATCCCAATTATGTGGAGTGCGGTTTTTATGTCTTACTCATGATAAAAGACTTTTTGATAGATGAGAGTCCGGTGGATCATACTGGATCAAGTATAAATATCTTCATACATCACTTTATTTATCTAAGAGTATTAAGTTCACATATATACTTAATATTGGTACTAATTTGATTTGTATTTATAATCTTATAGTGTCGAGACCAAGAAATGTAAAAAATAGATGAGATAAATGAAATAAGTGAAGAATGGACCATAACCACAATCAATTGTTGGGATATTTGCCCTAAAAAGTATTTTCAATTTTACCCTTTTAGTATAAACAACTTTCTCTTATATGCAATTATGATATTTGCTAGATTAAACTGTCTCTGTTGAATAGTTTATTTATCTGAAAAAGATTCCATGACTTTACTTGTGTATAAAGAAACAAACATGATTAAGTATTAATTATGGGGCGACTTGTTTCTTTATCTAAGTCTAAAAGAATTAGTTCACAATCTGTAAATAAAGATGGAATACTTTATTTACTAAAGATTGTAGTGTTTGTCTATCTCAACGGGAATGATGTGTCTCAAATTATTGAAGCGTCTGACTTCTGATAGAAATACTAGTACAACATAAATAAGTTATGTGTATTGAACTGGACCAGGTAATATAAAGAATTGGAGTGCCGTAACTTAATTCTTATATTATCACAAACTAGCTCTTAGCATGTAGATCTTAATCCTTGATGTTTGACTGAACTTACTTTCATGGGTTGCAGCCTTTTGATTTGTTAAAAGACTAGTTTCTATGAAATTAGAGGCAAACTCTGGCATATTGGAGGTTATGGCTTATGAATTGATGGGAATACCAAATACTTAAGGATACTATATATTAATGTCACTTTAAGTTCTTTCAAGATTCATGGAATAATTAAATCTAAGGTCTTAGTATTCATTTTGTGAATTAGTTGATAATTTTGTCTAAATGGCCATTAAGAACAAAATTATCGACAACATTATTCCTTGATAGAAAGATGGTAACTTAAAGGTAAATATGTGTTGGAGGGGTATTACGGTAATTTCACCTATCCAACTACGGCATTGTATAGGGATTGTACATGTGGTATAGAATATGCTAGATGGATTGGTTAATCAAGGCTAGTTGATTAAATTTCTATAAAAGGCATGACATCGAATCTAAGAGTGCAATATTGGGCCTTTAGAGGAGTGTCCCCTTTACTAATAGTGTTTATATAAATACCATAATAATAGTTATTATGTATTTATCATACTATTAGAGTTTAGATTATTTGGATCCATTAGGTCCCTTGTCTAACACAATAAAGCTCAATAATTGGTTAGTGGTATTTGTGAAATTAGTTTCATGAAACTACGTAAAAATAATGATTCTACACAGAAGTTGGTATTTTTATAAATAAGTTTCATGAATTGGACACATTTATAAAAATACACCAAAAACTCAAATTAGAGAACAAGCCCAACCCTAGTTGGACTAGGATGAGTAGTTTTGGGCCCCATATATATAATATATATGAGAAAAAAAAACTGCACAGTAATACTAAGAGTGTCACACGCATAACAGAGGGAGAGAGAGAGAGAGGTTTTGTGCCAACTACAGTGAGAAAGAGAGAGAAAAAGTTTTCTACCATCTCACAGTCCCATCTCATATCCCGGTGTTCCAAAAGATTAAGAAGGTATTTTTGATCGTTCTCCAACGAAGGATTCAACTTGGTGCCCACTCACCTCATCAAGCAAGAGCAAGAGTATAGGCAAGAAGATCTAGGGTTGGAGGTTTAATCACCATCAACAAGGGGATCAAAGAGAAACACGCTACAAAAGGTAAACCCTAATATCATCTCTAGGATTTTTGTATCTAGATTTGATTTATGTTATACATGATCCTGTATTAGATGCATGTATGTTATATATGGTTATGAAAATTATTTTCATGTAAAAATTTTAAGACCTAAATCTGTTATTTTTCCGCTGCGTTCATGATGTGATCATGTGAATTCCATATTTGCATGCATGCATGATTTTTCTAAGTGCTAGGTCAATTATCCAACAATTGGTACCAAGAGCATAGGTTCATATGTATAGCATAATATTGATCTCGAATTGAATATCTAAGTTATGTGATGGAGTTTGAGCAATTTCTGTTTATGATAGTTAAATGATTCATGGTGATGAATGATGTTTCATTACGTATACTATTAATTTATGCATTGTGAGAAAAATTATGGATTGTGATTCTAGCAAAATTAGGTTTGGGTGGTCTTGAATTTCCAGAATTTTTGATGTTATTTTTTTTCAGCATTTAAAAAAAAAAAATTTGCACGGCNGCGCATGGCCTTGCCGTGTGCCGTAGCTAGGCGGCTCCGCCATTTTACCGCCCATTGCTCCGCCTCTCACCGCCCCTTCGAGCGGTGACGTCCCGTAGGTTGATGGTGGTGGTGTTTCTGCCACCACCACTAATTTCCATATTAATTAATTAGTTAATTAATTAGATAATTATTTAATTTGAATTCAAATTTTAGAAAATAGGAAACTATTCAAATTAGATTATGATAGTATCTATTTTTGAATTATCCTATTTTAAATTTGATTTACTTTAGGATAATGATAAATTTGAATTAATTAAATAACATAGGATATTATCTAGTAATTAATTTGAATTTGAATAGGATATCTACTAATTTTTGAAATTGGATAAGATTTCCTAGATTTTCTCTATTATTTAAATTTTGAATTTAAATAGATAATGACAATTTAAATTAATTTAAACATTTAATGAGATTAGATATGATTAGATATTATCTTAATAAATCTAATAGTTAATTTGAATTTGAATAGGATATCTACTAATTTTTTGAAATTAGATAAGATTTTCTATCTGTATCTATTTAAATTTTAAATTTAAATAGATAACGCCTATTCAAATTAATTAGATATTTAATGTGATTAAATATGATTAGATAATTTTCCATAAATCATGATAGTTTAAATTTGAATAATTTAGTAATTATTTTTAATTTAAATTTGATTTAAATTAGGATATAGTTTTGAATTTAAATTCGAAACTAAAATCTAATCAGATTAGATTTAAATAATTACTATCCACAGATTATTTGAATTCGTAATTAATGAGATTAATAGGATATAAAAGATTTGAATCTTAATTAGATTAATATTCAATAGTTAATTGTAATAACTATTTGTCTAGTAACTATTCTAATTATAGTAATTGGAATAAAATTAGAGATAACTAATTTAATTAGTAACTGTACTGATTAATGAGATTAATTAATTTATTAATTAATTAATTAATCTCATTAATTAATTAGAAAGTTATATCCTGTTATAATTAAATAATTTTAATTAATTATAGAAATTTGATAATGATTAGATTTCTATTATAATTAAATTTAGATATGATTTTTATTTAATTATTAAAATTATTTGAATAGGATTAGGTATAAAAACTAGATAAATTAGAAATATTATATGAGTTATAAGTTTCTAATTAATTAGGATTAATTAAGAGAGTTTTAATTATTTCCTAATTTAGTATATTACAATTAATCTTTTCTAAATACATTATAGAAATAGGATTTCTATAATTAAAAAAATAATTATCTTTTATTATCTTTTAGATCTTAATGAGTTTAAGATAGTATCTTAATGAGATCAAGATAAGATTAGATAAATTAATTAATTTTTTAATTAATTAATAATTAGATAATAAATATAATTTATTTTCTAATTATTTAAATTATCCTAATTAGTAAATAATTTAAAAATATTTGATATTTTTAAATTTAGACAAGAATTAGTTATGAACTTAATTCTTACACATAAGATAATATGTTTTATTAGAGAACATTAATTATTGAATTTAATTAATTTTTA
Source organism: Trema orientale (assembly GCA_002914845.1). Classification (NCBI taxonomy): domain Eukaryota; kingdom Viridiplantae; phylum Streptophyta; class Magnoliopsida; order Rosales; family Cannabaceae; genus Trema; species Trema orientale. Next base: position 286,329 of record JXTC01000041.1, on the reverse strand, counting down.
ATTATTATTTTATAATAATTAATGTGATTAATTTTTATTACTTAATAATTATTTGATAATTATTAATATGATTAATAACTAATAATTAATATTAATTAATGAGATTAATTATATTAAAAAGTATAATAATACTATAAAGATAATTATTTGTTTTCATGATTTGTAAGGAAATTGGAGCTTGATTTTAATGAGATTAAAATATTTTATTTTTGATTAAGAAAATATTATAATTATGAAATAATTATGGGAATATTTTGGAACAGTGGTATTTGACATAAAATATTGATAATTATGAGATAATTATGGTAACATTTTATGTGACAAAAGGGATTTTGATAATTATGAGATAATTATGTTTTTATAAGATAAATTTGATATGACTGTCATATTGAGTGGGAGGATTTTAAATTTTTTGCTTAAATTTTTATCTAAAAATTATTTAAACTATTTTTTAGTTTTGAAATGATTAATTTTGAGAAAATTAATGAATGTATATAAAGTTGTTTATATTCATTACTTGCATTTATAATTATTTGTGAATCTTTTATACAAAATATTTTTATAACTGTTTACTTATTTTTATAAATGCATTTAGAATTTAATTTGATTAAATTCTATTACTAAGAATCTTTAAAATTATTGGTTGAATAATTTAGCAGTTAAAGTTTCTTAGTTAGATTTTTCAAAGCTAATGTTTTATACAGGATTTGGTTTAAATACTGTCTTCAATTATTTATCTTTAGTTGAAAGATTGTTGATCAAATAATTGAATTTTCTTCTGGAAAAGTTTTGCTTGAATGATTTACAATCCACATACCTTCTTATTTGATCGTTATATCCTGTATGCTATTATTATCTACTTTTATATATATGAGATGTATAATATAGTGTTAGCACTTTAACTTTAGACAATAATTATTCGATCATAGCACCATGTCTAGAATAGTATATCGTAATGTCTTAAATTAGCTCATTCTCTCTAAGTTGCATAATTGGATATACATAATTGATTTTGTAGTTACTAAGTAAGTTAGATAACTGGGTAAAATCAAGATCCCTAAATTTTTAAAAGATTGAGAGGGAGCAGGTATGGGATATCCATGGTATTTATCATTGGTTCAATAGTTCTAAAGATGCGCCTCGCCTCAAAATCTTGCTAAGCTTCCGTATGATGGTTTTCATCTGGGTATTACTAGTATTGAATTTCTTAGGATAAATTTGCGAGTAGACTTTATGTACTGATCTCCCGTAGGAGCTATGTTATTATTTCTATGGATCGATAAGTGGGGTAGTTAGTAAACTGAAATATGAGATATTTGTCTTTTTGTCTAAAGTAAATTGTTCACATTTGACTTATAGATTTACATGATTACCCGTAGGTAACTTGTAATCTATAGTAAGTCAAAATACCTTGAATATTTGTGACAGTCTTAGGGATTCTTACACATGTATTTTGTCTTAATAGATTTAATGTTAAGTATTCTAAATTCTTTTATATTCAGATAAACTAGCAAACTTAGTTGAGTACTGAGAGGACCATAATTTGCACACTTGTCCATAGTTTATCTTTAGTTTCCAAATGACCAATAAGAGCATAACACATAATCTTCTTGTTTGATTATATGTCATTACATTTATGTTTCTTAATTTTACTCTATGTGTATAACAATATCTTGCACGAATTGTTTACTGATTTTAAATCAGTTACTTTGATTAGTAAATCATAAGAGTTGTTGATTTTGTCAAAGTTCATTCCTGATAATTAATATCCTTGTTGAGGTATTTATTATCTTACTTAAGATAATGAACACCCTTGTTAAGGCGTTTATTATTTTACTGCAAAATTAAATTGAAACAAAAATATTTGTATTCGATTATTTTTCCCTATATGTCTAATTGAGAATTAAACTTATAGAATTTAATTGTGAATTGAATTCATTAAATTCGATTATGAATTGGATTTATTTTATGACTTTTGTCTAATTGGGAGTCTTATTATTTTGCAGTTTTGGGAAATACTGATTCATGAGATGGACAAAGTTTCCAGAAAGAGGAAAGAGACAAAGGAATACAGTACAAGGAGTAGAATGAGAACATTTATGGAGACATCTCAGCGTTCAAAGAGTTTGAATGATAATCAACATGAGGATATCTCTACTGAAAAGAGGTCAGGAGCTTCTCCGGTAGTTAGAATATCTGGAAGACCAAGAAAATCACTCTCTGCTGAAGATAAGCAAGATCTTTAGCTAGTGGACTCAGGATCTAGTGTCAATATATGCAACGACAAGAAATGGTTTATTGAACCAAATTAATTAGTTGATGCTGGCCGTTGTGTGGAAGTCATTGATAATCGAAGAGTTCGAATTAAAGGCATGGGCGATGCTTAACTGAAGATCAATGATAGCTCTATGATCGTGAAAGATTGCTACTATGCACCGGAGTTTAGCATGAATGCTCTTTCGGCATCGAATATGTACAAGGAAGGCTACCACTTCGTGTTTGACAAGAAGTTGCACGTCTTCTTTAACAATCTATTATACTGTGTGGGAGTTGCAAAATGGACTTTATGTTTTGACTGCAAAGCCACAAAGTACATCATCTTCAATGATGAGTATTACTACACTCCAAGAAATGGTGAAAGACATTAGGAAGGAGTGCAATACCATCGATTGGTACAAGTGACTCGGACACATGCCATGCTCAGAAATTCGCAGACTGATGGAGCTGGGTCACTTACATGAAGTCGATATCAGCAATGACATAGATTGTGAAGATTGCAAGAATCCTGTAGAGTACAAGTATCATCTTGCCACTCATTATGAGAAAGCTGAAGTATGTTTGGAGTGCGTACATGTGCATATCTGTGAACCCATTGAGGTAGTTTCCTACAACAAGCATATATTGTTTATCACTTTTGTTGATGAATATTCGGACTTCGGTCAAGTCTATTTTCTTAAGAAATACGATGAAGTCCCAGATGCTTTCCATGAGTTCGATAAAAAGGTACGGATACAATATGACACTAAGGTCAAGAAGTTCAAGATTGAAGCCGAACATGGAGATATGGATTCTCTACGAGACCTACTGAGGCCAACATTAGCCAATCTTGCTATTCCTTAAGAATATGTGACTATCTATGAGTATAGTCATATAGGAGCTGCTAAGAGATACAACATCAGACTCAAGCATATCATAGAGCTGATGTACAAGGAGTCGCTGCTGTCCAAAAGATACTGGGATTATGCTTTAAGGACAGCTTCATACATCCTTAACTTTACTCCATTAGATAGAGTTGCTTTGACACCTTTTCAGATATGGATGGGCCATGTACAGAGCTTAGAGCATCTAAAGGTATGGGGTTGCGAAGTATACCCGTACAAGAAAATAGGAGATAAAGTTGACAAGAATTCAGAAAAGTGTTATCTGCTTAGCTATCTAAAGGAAAAGAAGGGCTATATTCTTTATAGATAATCTACGAATACTACCTTCATCAGCATAAGTGGAGACTTTTTGGAGGATAAGAGAGAAGTCCATCAAGAAGATGATGAAGAGAGAGCTTATGATCTTCATTTCTTTTCTTAGTCTTTTAAGTTGTTAGTTAAACACTTAATTTTTGCTTTTATTATTTTGGTCATTTGGAACAATTTTAGGCTTTTAATATGTTAATTTGAGTAACTACTTTTTGGATAAGTGGGAGATTGTTGGGATATTTGCCCTAAAAAGTAGATTTCAAATTTTACTTTTTTAGTATAAATAACTTTCTCTTATATGCAATTATAATATTTTGCTAGACTAAACTGTCTCTGTTGAATAGTTTATTAATCTGAAAAAGATTCCATGACTTTACTTGTGTATAAAGAAATAAACATAATTAGATGTTAATTATGGGGAGACTTGTTTCTTTATTTAAGTCTAAAAGAATTAGTTCACAATCTGTAAATAAAGATTGAATACTTTATTTACTAAAGATTGTAGTGTTTGTCTATCTCAACGGGAATGAAGTGTCTCAAATCATTGAAGTGTCTGACTTCTGATAGAAACACTAGTACAACATAAATAAGTTATGTGTATTGAACTGAACCAGGTAATATAAAGAATTGGAGTGTTATAACTCAATTCTTATATTATCACAAACTAGCTCTTAGCATGTAGATCTTAATCCTTAATATTTGACTGAACTTGCTTTCATGGGTTGTAGCCTTTTGATTTGTTAAAAGACTAGTCTCTATGAAATTAGAGGCAAACTCTAGCATATTAGAGGTTATGGCTTATGAATTGATGGGAACACTAAATAGTTGAGGACACTATATATTAATATTACTTTAAGTTCTTTCAAGATTCATGGAGTAATTAAATCTAAGATCTTAGTATTCACTTTGTGAATTGGTTGATAATTTTGTCTAAATGGCCATTGAGAACAAAATTATTGACAACACTATTCCTTGATAGAAAGACGGTAACTTAAAGGTAAATATGTATTGGAGGAGTATTACGGTAATTTTATCTATCCAACTATGGCATTGTATAGAGATTATATATGTGGTATAGAATATGCTAGATGGATCGGTTAATCAAGGCTAGTCGATTAAATCTCTATAAAAGGCATGACATCTAATCTAAGAGTGCAGTATTGGGCATTTAATAGAGTGTCCTCTTTACTAATAGTATTTATATAAATACTATAATAAGAGCTATCATGTATTTATTATACTATTGGAGATTAGATTATTTGGATCCATTAGGTCCCTTGTCTAACTCAATAAAGCTCATTAATTTATTAGTAGTATTTGTAAAAGTAGTTTCATGAAACTGTATAAAATAATGATTCTACACAGAAGTTGGTATTTTTATAAATAAGTTTCATGAGTTGGACACATTTATAAAAATACACCAAAAGCCCAAATTGAAGAACAAGCCCAATCCTAGTTGGACTAGGGTTAGTAGTTTTGAGCCCCATATATATAAGATATATGAGGAAAAAAAACTACACAGTAACACTAAAAGTATCACACACATAACAAAGGGCGAGAGAGAGAGGTTTTGCGCTAACTACAGTGAGAAAGAGAGAGAAAAAGTTGCCTACCATCTCACAGTCTCATCTCACATCCCGGTATTCCGAAAGATCAAGAAGGTGTTCTTGATTGTTCTCCAACGAAGGATTCAACTTGGTGCCCACTCACCTCATCAAGCAAGAGCAAGAGTATAGGCAAGAAGATCTAGGGTTAGAGGTTTAATCACCATCAACAAGGAGATCAAAGAGGAACACGCTACAAGAGGTAAACCCCAATCTCATCTCTAGGGTTTTTGTATCTAGATTTGATTTGTATTATACATGATCCTGTATTAGATGCATGTATATTATATGGTTATGAAAACTGTTTTCATGTAAAAATTTTAAAACCTAAATCCGCTATTTTTCTGCTGCGTTCATGATGTGATCATGTGAATCTATATTTACATGCATGGATAATTTTCCTAAGTGTTAGGTCAATTATCCAACATCAATTACCTATGATTGCTTATGTGATTGGTTAGACTATGCTATTAGACTTAGTTACATTATTTGACTATAAGTTGACTTTATGTATATTAGAGTTGTCAATTTAACTTTCAATTGAGTTAATTAGGTTGCAAGTGTTAATGATTGTATGTATTTATCTATGTGTATTAGAAACCTAGTTATATGTACTTTAATCTGACTATTTTAGTAGTGGAATGAGTAGTTTCATGCAGATTTTTTGGTATGAAATAGTGTATATTGCCCAGGAAAATGGAAAAATTTCTCATGCAAAATGGCCTTTAACGTCGGTTCTAAGGATATCAATAACGGTGATTAATAACTGCCATTAAAAGTGCCACTTTTTAATAGCACAAACATTAACAGTGGTTCTTAATCGCCATTAAAAACATCATAAACTATCATTAATAAACAATATTGTTGTAATGTTCCAAAATAAGTCTTTGCCACGTTCAAAGTTATAAGAGTTTGAATATGGCCCTCAAGTTTTAAATTAGACCATTCTGATAAGTGAAGCTCATTTGATTTTTGCTCTTGTTGGATTAAAAATCTGGCTCCGCTCCTACTGATAACTAAGGTATAATGATTTTTTTTTTCAGAAAAAAGATGTAGTCAGTGGCGGAGCCACGTTAAGACAAGCCCCCCTAGATTTTTTCCAAAAAATCCCTTTACAAAGTATATGTATTTAGCATTTATATATTAAATTAATTTATTAAGTCACTTTTTGGAAATAATTGAAAAAGAC
>JXTC01000041.1:265839-279893 GCA_002914845.1 Trema orientale | reverse complement strand
TCACGCTATATGTACTAGAAATTTAGTACAAAAGCTACTCGGAAGTCAAAAAATTACAATAGCTAGAACTTTAGTTAAGAATTTTTACTCTTTTATTTTTTTTATTCTTTTTTTTTTTTGGCTTGGAGGAATGAAGGCTTGAACTCGGGATCCTTTATATTAGGAGAAAGTGATTTATTACTGGTAGGCATAGAGCCAACTTGGGCTTATAGGGGCATATTCCCTTCCTAAGTCTTTTGTAATTTTTCTTTTTTTGGCCCAAACACCCGAAAAGTTTAAAAATTTAACTTGATTTGGAAATTTTGCTTGTTTGCGAAAATGTCTAAAAAATTTCTAATTTGTAAAATAATTATATATTTGAAAAGTTCTAGAATCCAATTAGTTATCCTATACAGCTTTACGATCACCATTAAACATAACTCGATAACCATAGTCATGAAATCCATAAATATCATATATATCCATACATCACATCATCAACACTCAAGTATCTAGTATAATATAAAAGTTCATAGATCATGATATGTAAAGTAATTATTTCGGTTCAATGCAAGAAAGTTCTACTTAATTAATGATATGTACTTATTACAAATTAAAAGAAAATAACTCACACATTTTGGGAGTTGAACTCCCGACCTACTACCCAATCTCTACCCTGCCCCACCCACTGAACTAACTCCAGTAGACTGCAAAAAGTTCTACTTAATCCAAAATAGAAACATAAACCAAAGTTTTGATCTAAAGCTCTAAGTATTACCAAAAAAAATCGAACTACTAAATCCCAATCAACTTATTGGTGACCAATGAACACTGCCTGAGAAGGAAAACTATGGGGTGAGCATAAAATGTTCATTACGAATCTAATTATCTTTTTGCTTTCTGAAAACAATTACATGATTAGTTATTCAAAAAAAGATTTGCAAGCCATATATATAATATTCTAAAACCAACATTTTTTTTTTTACCTATGCATAGGTATCAATTGGGCCAATGAAAAATTTTTTTACACATTTTTTTATATTAAAAAGTATGAGAGAGAAAAAGCATTAATGATGCACGTTAAAAAGTAGGAGAGAGAAAAAGCATTAATGATGCACGTCTTTTTATGCATCTCATTTTAGCCGTTAGATCATTGTTAAATGATGATCCAACGGCTAGAAAAAAAATACCTACACATAAGGAAAAAAAAAATACCTACCGGATTGGCAACCTTATATATATATATGTTAATGTTTTGAAACAATATCTAAAATCAATGTATTTTAACCATATTATGCATAACATAAATCACTTAAACCCATAAGATCTAATCCTTTCATCATGAACCCAGGATACCAGTATTATGTGTGTTAAGTACCTAATCTAAAACCTAACCAAGATAACTAGTACGGAGGCAATATAATACCTACACCTGTTGAAACAGCGATCATAATAATAATAATAATAAATAAATAAATAAAAACACACACACCTTACCACAAGTTTACGACCTCTACACAAATAGTAGGGGACAACACCACCTGTAAAAACTTATGATCTTAACATGGTACTTATACGTAATCATATGAGATGTTTAATATAAACAATACATGAAATAGCCATTTGGTTCTAAAACGTACTCTGGCTTTTCTTATAAAATTATTTTAGCTTTACAAAAAATTCTGCAGCATATCGACCACATTTTGGCCAAACCCAAAACTAAAACATGCACAGAGCAAATCCTTAAGTAATATATGGTATTATATCATCCAAGCAAAATTGCTTGGGTTCGATGAAGTTAGATTTGTCTTCCCAAGGGGCTTGGTGGCCTTGATTTTAGGGATTTGGGCTTGTTTAATCAAGCTCTTATTACTAAGCAAGCTTGGCGCTTTATTCAAGACTCCTTTTTGCTTGTGGCCCGTATTTTGAGGGGTAAATACTTCCGAAATTAGAATTTTCTTTCGGCTTCTGATAAGTCAGGTTCCTCGTATTTGTGAAAAAGTAGTTTATTGGGTCATGAGCTTATTTTTATGTGGATAGTTGGAAATGGAAGACAGATTAGACTCTTTGATGATCCTCGCATGCCAAGACTAGTGTCATTCCGGCCTACTTCTCAACCACGAGACAATCTTGATGTAGTCTTAGATTGTTTTTTTAGCCCCGGGGATTGGAAGGCTTTCCTCCCCATCGATAAGAAATATTTAAGCTATTCCGTTGAGTGTCTCTGATTAACAAGATTGTTTGATTTGTTATTATGAAGACAAAGACAAATATTTGGTTTGAAGTAGACACAAAATTCTTATTAAGGAGTTCTCCCTTGCAATCGTTCAACCTTCAATTTTCTTTCAATATCGTGGAAATGTCTATGGAAGTTAAAGATACCTCTTAAGGTGAGAATTTTTATTTGGTGCCTATTTATGATGCTATCCTTTCATGCACTAAACTTATTCGACAAAGACTTGGTATTTCTCCTTGGTGTTTGCTTTGCAGGTATTTGAATCAACCGCACATGCCCTCTTCTTTGTTCATGGGCGAGAGAAGCCTGGAAGTGTGTGGGTCTAATTAAATGAAGTTTAAAGGTTGCATTCTTGTCATTTTTGAGGCTATCGCATTGGAAGTTTTGGGGAAGGTTTGTGTAGCACTCTGGTGCATTTGATCGGAGTGTAATAAGCTAGTTCTTAATGGAGTGTCCCGTAGTGCAGCTAATATAGCAAAGTTTACTGGTACTTATCTTCATGAATTTTAGTCAATTTGCCAAGGCTGGCCGAGGAAAGAAACAAGTTTTTCTCTGAGGGTACTGGGTGGTTGACACCTGAACCGGGTTGTGTGAAGCTTAATTATGATGCAACACAGGCATTGGCGCAGTTTTGAGAGATTATAATGGGAGAGTTCTAGGTGTTTGCTCGATATGTCTCTCAGGTTGTTTATCTGTGGAATTAGTCAAATTACTTGCCCTTAGAGAAGATCTCTTACTTGTCATGTTTCAGCTGAAGTTTCCTAAGTTTAGAGCTGAATGTGATACTTTCAAGGTGGCTAGTAGATTAAAGTTAATTTCTCCATTTTCTTCCACGGCTCTAATTTATTTTGATATAAACTATTGTTTTCTACAGCTAATTATGGCTTTTGCCAATTTATTCCCGCTTTGGAAACAAAGTGGCCTACCATTTAGCTAGTTTGGCATTTACTTCTCCTAGTGATATATGTTGGGTTAATTTTATGCCTTTATTAATCTCGTCATATGTAATTGATAATTATCCAAAATAAAAGGCATATTTTTATTCCAAAAAAAAATCATTTCTATTTCATTCCATGATTATTTTCTTTTTAAAAAAATAAAATCTTGATTCTAAAAACTCATTCTCTACATTAATAGGAATAAGAATATAAGTAGGTAAAATTAAGGGTGAGAATTACTGCTTAACTGCATAAATCACCTAAACCAAACCAGTTCGTCTAGTGTATTGAGATTATTTGCTTTGGGTTGAGTTTGAGGTACAATTTTTCTAGGATAAAATGACTCTATTAGTCCCTGAACTATAGAGAAAGTTTCACTTTGGTTCTTAAAATTTAAATTGTGTCGTATTAATTCTTAAACTATGAAAAATATTTTATTTTAGTCCTTGTTCTTATATATTTTGACTGATTCTTATTAAAATGAGTATATGAGTTGTATTCCTCATTTTGTGTTAGTGAATTTAACAAATTATCACATTTTAGATAAGTTTACATTATATTACTACCTAGTATGCAACTAATTTTTGTTCAACTATTCATTTTTTAAACTGCTTTAATTCATGTTTTAATCCCTTTATAATATGGGATTCTGCTTCTGAATATGAAATAAGTGTAACAGAATAGTAAATGTATCTCATGTGTTCATTCTATTAAGAATAAAATGAAATACATAATAAAAATGACATTTTTCAATAGTTTGATGACCAAATAACGCAATTTAAAGTTTAAGGACTAAATTGAGACTTTACTCATAGTTTAGGGACCAATAAAGTCATTTATCTATTTTTCTATACCGTCGGTATGGTCTGAAATGTAGGTTGTTATTCTCATCACCTGAGCATATTTTTATATATAGTATAACATATAGAACATTTTGATCGGTAACTTTAGACATTTGCACTAAACTTTACCTTATAGGATATTTCCTAATTAAACACTAAAAATTTTATTTCAGGTGTATTCATATTTTTTTTACTATGTTTTTTCATGATATTTGGATGGATGTAATTTTAATTTTAGACACTTTGCAAATCTAATTCAGATATTCGAGTTTCAGATTTTGATTGGTTTTATCTTATTAAGATGTTATTTGAATAAGTATGGCTTTCCTATTTATTTTTAATTTTCTGATTCTTTTATTTTATTTATGTTTTAGTAATTATAACTTTTTAAATATTGTTTCTTTGTCTTTTATTTTATTTATGTTTTAGTAATTATAACTTTTTAAATATTGTTTCTTTGTCTAGACCCAAATTTTCAAAGATTCAAACCACATAAACCACACCACTAAACTGCATAATAAATTGTGGTTTATTGTAGTTAATACGATTATTTTAATCGCCGTGTTTAAGAATTTTTTTCTACCTTACTTTGCGATTTGGTGGTTAAGAATATTTTTAAAATACCGTCTAATCTACATCAAGCTCACCCCTAGGTCAAATTCTCTACATAAATTAAAATGGATTTTATGAAATACATGAGATTTACTTGCTAATTCATTTTAACTTGTCAAACTTAACATTCCATTGAGAAAAACAAGAATGCCTATTGAGAATTCTCTCCCTATATATAATTTATACTATACATATGGGTGTACATGAGGAGTGTATCCATATATGGTTGTTAATTATTGACTTATTATCTTTTCGAGACAAAATTGTTAATTTTATAATGATCTGAAGATAAGTTTAGTTCCATTTGCATTCATCACGAATTATGACTATTTAATTGCGTATTTGTCTCCTTTTATACAAAATAAAATAGAACGTTGTTTTATGGGGCTTATAGAAATATGACCAAATTTTGGGCCCAATTTCAGTAAATGTCCCTTTGTCAAATGTTATAACAAAATATCCGGTATATATGCTTATATACCAAGTGTAAAATTTTATATACCAAGTATAAAAATTTATATACTCAGTGCATTTCAGTACAGTAACTAAAATTGTTAGATATGCGTATCTACCAAGTGTAAAAATATATATACCTGGACATTTAGCTATAAAATTTTAAAAGTGGACATCTACTTAATCAAATTTAAAATTTTGGTCATCCACCTAAATTATTTCTCATGTTTTTTTTATATATGGTCCTTATAATGACAGTTAGATTATCTAAGTCCACGCCATTCTAGCCGTTCAAACTTTAGTCATTCAAGTCTCCAAATAAAGGAGTTTTCTCAGTTTAATTATAATTATATAATTAAGCCCAAAATTTTTATTAATACAAATATTCTTTCTTTGGTTTACCCATCTTTCTTGCCTTTGTTGACTAAGAAGACTACTTCATGTTAAGAAAAAGAAAGAAACCTAATTTGACGTTACTTTTATGAACATTTATATATGGGGAGAGATTGAGACTGAAATAATACATGATAAATAAAGTAGAGACTTGTCAACCATTAACTGCAAGGCAGTATTCATTAATGTTAATAGTCAAAGGACAAAAAGAGATTAATTTCGAAGTGGAAATCGTGAGTGCATTGATGATACCCATCATAAAAACCAAAATTATGGCTTTAATATAAAGGAGACTTTTTTTTTGGAGAAAAATATAAGAGACTTTTTTTTGTATCTTTTCGCAGAGGAAATATAGAAAGAGACTTGAATCTACAAAAGATTGGCAAAATCCAACTAATAGGTCATAAATACTGCATTTGATATGTAATTTATATTTGTTCCCAATTACAAGAATCTAAGGCGTAAGAATAAAAATAAAATAAAAATTATTATTATTACCACTTGATGAATGTGACAAGCTTGTTGGAGAAAAAAATTTAAGGACATTAAAAAATCATTCATTAAGTCGAAATTTCATGTATAATATTTACTTTTTGTTGTGAAAATTACAAATTTATACCTTCATAATTCTAAGTTTCTACTTTCAAAAATTCCTGAAACTAAAAGTACATCCTTGTTTTATTCTGGAAATAACTAATTTGACATGTGTTGACGGTAGGGTATATAAATTTGACCAGCAATATTTTCTTTGTATTATTATGGTTTTTATTTACCTTTTAAAAAATAAGGTGTTTATTTTCAATAATTAATAGCCTCTATTATAGAATTCTCGATCGATAAAAGCTTTTGATTATCATTCATATACTTGACCATCGTATCTATATTATTCATGCATACTTCGCCCATTATTAAAGAAGTTTTGACACACAATTTCTACTTCTTGATTATAATCTGATCAATAACTTGGCCATAGTTGTAGTAAAGATACTATTTATTTTCTTTATTCAAGAGTTCTTGAACGATAGGTCATCATGATCCGTGAAAATTTGTCTTAAAGAACTTCTTTTTTTTTTTCGTTTTGTTTTCACATTTCAATAGATGCATTCAATCCGTATAACGCTCAAAATATCCTAAAAGCGATATGACAGAAAGAAAAGAGCTTGAGCTAGCAAAATGTTGTGTATATATATTAAACGACGTGCTTTGTAGATCGACCATATGAAAAATGGTCCCTCTTATTCAAAACTACACAAGTGGCACAATCTGATGGTCCAACGCATTGCTTACTCTTACCAAAATTCACTTTTATTTAAAGACTAAATTAGTTCAGTCCAACTATATTTATTTGGTCGCCGTTTTGTGGGTTTTACTTGGTCCCAGTCATTACCATTAGTGTGTGAATAAATTAATGGGACTTAATTCCGGAGTTGGACAAACCAGCGCTCAACTACCCAATAATCCAATCTAAGAACGAATTGTTATCTCACTTCACCATCTTTTTTCTGTCTTTATTAAGGACAAACTCAATGGGATTTTATCAAATTAAATATACGTATTTAATCTGCATATGCCTGCATTGGATAACAGGATAAGACACGCAGATTTTAAATAAAAGACCATTTCTCATGAAAACTTAAGCCGTTAAGTAATACTTTATAGTGACACTCTCTCTCACTCATTCACACACGAAAGGAAAATAAGCAAAACACAAATTAAAAGACCAATTAACTTATTTTGAAAAAAAAAAAAAAAAAGGACCAATTAACTTATAAACATATAGTCCTCCATAACACACTTCTTCTAGTTCCCTCTTAACCTACTTACGTACGTACGTATCCTTTTTGTTGTCCTACAACAGAAAAATAAAATGGGTGGCCAGAATTGGAGAGCAATTATGGAGGACATCCTAGAACATAGTGACTTGTCCTCATATCTGGTTGTGAATGTATTTTCGCATACAACACTCGACAATGTCTTTTCTTTTTGTTTTTTTGTTTTTTTTTTCCAATCTGACTAAATTAAGTAAGAGTCAAAATTGAGGAGCTACGTGCATGAGCTAGGTTTGTAACGTCACTATAGAGCATAGAATGACTTGTCAACCAAATTACTTCTTTCAACATTATTTTCTTAAAGGGAAAACGGATAAGTAGAGATATACTGACGAGTTATTTTCTCTAGAATATGAGGACAAATACAGTAAGGGCCATTAATTTCAAGCCAAAACAAGGCAAAGCATATATCTAGCTCATTCGCGAACCACATCCTTGTTCGCGAATTAAATATGGCAATCACAGCGCAAGAAAAGTATGTGTCTTCCAAAACTATCCCCTTCATGGCATTAATCATTTTTCTGTAAACCAATAGATTAGGCACAATCAATGTCAGTGGCCAAGCCAATTACCTAATAACCAAGAATCTTTGCCAAACTAGCATAATTAACATTGAGTTTCAAAACATCAGGAGAAGCTGAACTTTTTAGAACTAAATACCGTGAAACAAAATGAAATTAGAACCAGATGGCTATGTGATATTAAATAATGTACATGACGTTCAATTTAAAGTGACGTAAGATAGTGTTATAAAAGAAACTGAAACCAAATGAAATTTCAAATACTCGATTAAAATTAACGCTTGATAGATTGAAATCTAAGTTAAAATATAGAAATGAACAGCGTATTTTGCAAAATTAGTAACACTAAAATCAAAGCATAACAACTAATTGGTGCTAGTTAAAATGGTTTAAAGTAAATTAAAAAAGAAAAAAGCTTCAAGGAGAGTGTTTAGAACGAGGAATGAATAGTAATAGAGAAAGAGAGAGAGAGAGAGTAAAGCTGTTTTTCCCTCTTTTTTGCTTCTTAGGCCCATAATCTAAAAATTGATAATATCATTTTTATACCGTGTATTTTAACACTACTATGCTGAAATTGTACCTTGTGTTTTGGTTATTATCAATATTGACCTTTAGATTTAAAATTTATTACAAATTTATATCCTAATACTAATTTAGAACAGTTAATTTACCAAGCTGCTATTTAAAAAAATGAAAATAAACTATATAAAAACTGATCCTAGGATATATTTATTAAATTATCTTGGTAAATTAACTTCTCTAAATTGGTGTAAGGGTATAAATTTGTAACAAATATTATATCTAAGGACCGATGTTGATAATAACTAAAACACAAAGTACAAATTAAATAAAGTGTCAAAATACAAGGTATAAAAATGATATCATCCCATTGAAAAAATTAAAAAACCTAGAATGAGTTGGAACCTTTGGAAAATTTCAGACTTATCTATAAAAATATCACTTTCTAAAAAAATATTTATAACAATACCTAATCTGGTATTTTTTGAAAGTACTCAAAGTAACTAATCAAATTAGTTAGGGTAACCAAAAATTACTTAAAGTAACTAGTCCGATAACCTCAAATAACTTGACCAATTACCAACGATTAGTAAAAAGTGATAATTTTCCAAATATTTTCAAATGATATTTTTCTAAATAATTATGAAATTTTTCAAAAAATTTGAAATCCGAGTTTTCAATTTGAGATTTTTCAATTTTTAAAAACTTTACCATATAAATTCAAATTTTCCCCTTCTTTTTCTTGAGGACTATGCTAAAGCTTTGGGCTGAAGTGAGGTCTTCTCTTAATGCGCACGTTTCGTTGGGGTAATGAACTTAGCTAGGAGTATTTTGAATTAAATTGACTTTTTTTGGAGTGTTTAGAAATGAGTTTTTAAGAGTGTCACAAATTTTGGTAACAGGATGTTTCAATATTAGTGACAGGAACACAACATTCGTGATGGGTAGTCACTTATGTATGAATATAGTAACTATCTGTCACACACCCGTCATTTTTCAAAATCATATTACCACAATCATTCTAGTCTAAGTACTCCTAATAAGGACCATTTCCCCACATTCTGATCTTGAACTCGGACCAGGTTGTTACATACATGTCCTTTTGAGTGTTGAGCCGGACCCGGCTAGGAGTAATTTAGACTAAAACGACTAACTACTATATTAGTGACCGCTAATTGGTTCTAGAAAAACCGTAAACCATATATTTGACTATCAATCACTAATATTGTGATTACGTCTTTAATTTTTTACGTCTTTAATTTTATGACACCTTGTCTCTAAAAATTGCGACACTCCTAAAATAATTGTCTTCAAAAATAGGGCTTATTACAAAAATCCAGGCCCAAAATACCAAAATTTGAAAAATCCCGGACGGATTGGTTTTTTTTAAAAATCCCGGTTTGATTCAGAAAAATATCACTTTTTAAAAATATTATTAGAAAAATATCACTTTAAAAAATATCTAGATCAAAATTGGAATTTTTCAATGGTACTCGAGGTAACCGGTTAGGTTACTTAAAGTAACCAATTTAGTTACTTGAAATAACTATTCAAGTTACCTCAGGTAACTCAACTAGCTACCTTAAGTATCTCATCAATTAATAAACAGTGGTATTTTTCTAAATATTTTTAAAAGTGATATTTTTATAATTAAATCCAGAATTTTTCAGAACAACTTTAAAATCTGAGATTTTTCAATTTTTTTGAAAAATTACCATAAAAAATCAAATTTTCTCTAAAAAATATTCTTTAAAAAAGTCATTTTGTCCAAAATCCATACAAAATTCTAGGCCCAAGTATCAAAAATTGAAAAATCCCAGATGGACTGAATTTTTTGAAAATTCCAAATTGATTTAGAAAGATATCACTTTTAAAGTTTTTTATAAAAATATCATTTTCAATAAATATTTAGAAAAATAATACTTTTCTTCAACGTTCTTTTTCTTCGTGGTTTTTTTTCATAAAAAAAATCAATTAAAAAAAGGAGGGTATATTCTTATTTTTTTATTATTTTTTTTCAAATAAAAAAAAAAGAAACAATGTTGGCATTTTTCAATGATACTCGAGGTAACCAATTGGGTTATTTGGGTACCTAATCTAGTTATTTGAAGTAATATAAGGACCAATTATGGTACTTTTTTAAACACTTTTAAAAGTGTTATTTTTCTAATTAAATTCGGGATTTTTTCAATTTTTTCAAAAAAATTACTATAAAAAATCAAATTTAACCAAAGTCCATTCCCCTTGAGTGTTACAGGGACTCTAGTAGCCCGATTTTGGGTTGGGCATACGGATATAGACCTCAGTCTAATACTGGACCCTAAAAAAATGGTGGGAAGTCCATACAAAACCCAAAGGAATACAAGAGGAGGAAATAACGAAGAATTTTATTATGGGTTTCTAACACTTTTACCTATAAAAACCGAAAAAAAATTACAAATATACGGAAATGAGGCTTTTTTTAAATTTTTGTACGGTTTTTATTAAAAAATATCACTTTTTAGAAATAATTTAGAAAAATACGATTTTTAAGATGGTTACTGGTTACTAGTTTCTGATGTTACGGGTTACTGGCTACCAGTTATATACTAGTTATAAATACCTTTAGTTACTACTTACGAGTTTCTGGAAACTGGTTATCGGTTACTAATTGCTATTTTAAAAAATGATATTTTTCTAAATAATTTTTAAAAAATGATATTATTCTAATAAAAACCGTACCAAACCTTCAAAAAATGCTAAGCACCGTATTTTTCGAAATTTTTTTCAAAAGATACTGTATAATGTCTAATTTCCTATTTTATTATTACTTTCATTTATATATTATATACTAGTTAAGGGCACGTGCCTTCGTCTAATAGAATAGTAATATTCAGAAATTTAAGTAATTTTAAGAGAAATATTCTTTTTTTAGATATTCTATTTTTTAAGAGAAATATTCTTTTTTTAGTGGAAGAAATAATCCATTTTTTCATTAAAAAAAAATAATAACAAGCCTGCTTTCACTTAATCATGCATCATTTTTAAAAAAAATTCCAAATAAATAATAACAATTTGATTTAATTTATATGATAAATTGATGCACCATTTAAAAAAAATCAAAAAAGAATAACAATTCAGTTTAATTTATATGATGAAGTGGAGACCTATACACATGTAAGTGGTAGTTTTACGTTTATCTAATAAACTAATAAAAAAAGGACAAAACATTGATCAAAAATAATTAAAGAACATAAAAATAAAAAAAAAGAAAAAGAAAATGGTGGTTGACACTTGAAAATACGGACAAAACAAAAACAAAATGTAAATCTAACGGGGATATTTCTAGAAAATAAGCTGAAGCAGTGTTCAATAAAATAATCCAAATAAAAATTTATAATATATATAAAAAAGTTAAAAGCGAATAGTAGTTAAAGAAAGAATGATTTTTTTATCTAATTTATAATAAGTGGGGGACTTATAATGCATGTGAAAAGTGTCCAGAATATCATGTATATTTATAACATATATTTTTTTTAGGGATAATACTAAGTATCCTAAATAGTTTACTAAATTTTTAACACCAACACATGTGGCAAGTTAGTTGTCATTATTTAATTAATGAATAGTATTTAAATTCATTTGTAGTAAGTTTCAATAGACGAATTGAATGGTGACAACTCACTTGTCCCATGTATTAGCACAAAAAATTTGGTAAACTAATTGGTATATCTAGCATTATCATTTTTTTAGTTTTATTGAACATACGTGAATCATAATAAGTTTAAAGTTTAATAAAGAAATGTGTATCATAATAAGTTTAAAGGGAAAAAACGAAATAAATATATTCTGCCATATACACCGTTAAAAATAATAAAGACATGCAGTGTATAAAGTACCTAAGTATTAAATAGGTAATAAGAATTCCTTTCAAAAAAAAAAAAAATAGGGAATAAGAACATGTCTGAATGTGGACTTAAAACAATCTATTTTATATATATATAGAGACTAAAATTTACGTGTAGCCATATAAAACTGACAAAAATTAAACCAGAAAAGAAAAAACAGAAAAAAAAAAAAGAGTAAAATGGTGAAACAATAAAATAATAAATAGAAGTAAATAAAAACAGTTTTAGCTGTAGAACCCTGAAAAGAAACATTTGTAACCAATTAAAAACCATTTCCATTCATAAAAATAAAAGAATAAAACAGGAAATCGGAACATGTGGCAATGGGACCTAATAAACCTATACCCTGTATAAGTAAAGTAATCTATGCGTAGCCATGTAAAATTAAATGAAGAAAAGAAAAGAAGAAAAAGTAAATCGGTGAAGCAGGATGAGCAGAAAAAAGGCCCAATTTTTAGAGTCTATCCATGCTTCTTATAATTCTATAGATACATATATTTAAAAAAATAAAAATAAAAATAAAAAAGAAAAGAAGCTACAATAATTGACCTGGAGTTAGCAGTTGCAATAAAATTAAACTAACCCCTTTCTGCCTCCCTTAAAAAAAAACAAAAATGTATAAAAATTTGATGCTTATTTCAATCTCCAAAGTCACCTAGTGCTTCGAGCACTCATCAAATGACAATACACATTTGAAGAGAACAAAGAAACTGTCTAATTATACATATATTAATTAGGGCTATAATCCAGTAGGTAATTTTTTTTAGTGGTTGGACCAATTATCTAATGACTACTATGATTTGAAAAGTAGAAAAAAAAATAATAATAACAACAAATACACATTATTTAATGCTCTTTCTCTCGCTATTTTTTACCATGAAAAGACACGCATTATAAATTTTAATTAGGTAAAACAATACTTACAGATAAGTAAAAAAAAAAAAAAATTAAAAAAGTACCTACTGGATTGGTGTCTTATTAATTAATCAACAAATTACTTCCCATCGTATTTGGTGAGATTTACTTTAAAATTTCTTACAAAAATCCGAGCCAAAGTTAAAAGAGAAAATGGCACTCTGTACGAATTTTAAAAGAAAACCGAAAAAATAACCTTCCCAAAATAATTATTTTTTTACACGATATTTAATGGCATTTTTTTAAAATATTTTGGTTACTAGAAACCGAGAAACTAATTTAGTAATTGGAAACTAATTTAGTTTCTTGTAATCAATAACTAGAACCCAGAGAAACCAATTTGATTACCTGAAACCAATTTGATTACCTAAAACCAGAAAACAAAGATTACTAGAAACTAGAGAAAAATATTACTTAAAACTAATTTGATTTTGCTGGAAACCAGATAATAGAAACAAATGTTGTTACTAGAAACTATTTTAGTTTCTTATAACAAAATATTTAGGAAAATGCTACTTAATGTCATACAGAAAAATAATTAATTTCATGATTAAGAAGTTTTTGACCATAGGTCAAAATGTTATTGACATTCCTAAAAATGTTATTTTTGAAAACATGCACAAAAAAGTCATTTTGGCCCAAATTAGTCCTACCTATGTCCTTTTCTCTTTGGGTTTCTAAGACTTCTAAGTATAAAACAATATAAAAATTACAAAAATATGATGTGTCACTTTTTTTTTTCAATTCTCGTACCGAATTTATAAAAAAAATGTCATTTTTTAAAAATAATTTTAGAAAAATGCCATTTTTTAAAATAGAAACTAGTAACAGGTAAAACCGATTTTCGAACTCTGGTAACTAGTAACCATTTAAAAAATGATATTTTTCTAAAAATAATTTTAAAAAATTATATTTTTTAAAAAAATGTGG
>JXTC01000041.1:223026-254964 GCA_002914845.1 Trema orientale | reverse complement strand
TTGCTACACACTCAAGTAGATTATTAGTTCTTAATCACATGTTTGTTAACTTCAAAATATGAGAGATGATTTTTGCTGCAAGGCATGACTCAACACCAAAAAGACGGTGTCTTCACTCCTATTATTTTTCCATACGGTGTTTTTAAGAAAAGTACCACATATTATCGAGAGGCAAGAGTTATCTTTCTAGCCCATTCTTTATGCACTGTGCAGAACCTAATCCTTTACCGAAGAACCTTTCTCTGCCGTCGAAGCTTGTCAATTCTCTGGATCCACTGCTCCCACTCGATAGCTGCCTTCTGTAACTCTAACTCTTTTTGCAATTTCACCATTACCAGACTCTGGAGGTTATCTGAGATCTCAAAACAAAGCTCTACTAGTGAGTTTAGATTGTTCTCACTTTCTTCAATCGTAGTTAATGCCCAATCCAATATTTCTCTTTGTTTAATTCTTTTTTTACAGGTACCCTTTATGAATTTTCGGGCTAATTATTGTTTATTATTTTGCTTATACTCACATAGTAAAACTAGACAAAGAAACATTTAGTTCATAATATAAATTGAGAACAATAATATTATAATCTAATGAATTCAAGAAATACAAAATTAAAGGGAGAAAAATTAAAGAATTCTCCCTTAAAAAGCGTGAATGTGTTCAAGAAGGTTGTCAAGCTCCTCATCTAAGCTTGGCTCTTGCTCCCTTGATTCCTCTCTGTAGGATTTGCTCTCAACTATACTACTCTCTAAATATAGAAAATACAAAGAAAAACTCACAAGAAAATGAAGAAAAGATTGTATAAATAAAGGATGGTGTTGATGTTGCGGAGGAAATCAAGAAATGGAGTATTAGAGTTGCATTCATCTTCTTCTTCCTCTCCTTCCATGGTTGCCTTCCTCTCTTTCTCTCTACCCCAACATGCCTTTTTCAACCCTAAAGATAGGATTTTAAAGAGATGGCTCGTACAAACTTAAAGTAGGCCGAATCTGGATCCTTAGATCATCAAAAAGTTGATCTCGACCGTCAATTATTGACCTAGCATCGCGGCACTATTTTTGGTACTGCAGCGCCAAAAGTTCTCGAGAGTTAGCACTGTGGCGCCACTTTTGGCGCTCCAGTACCATTTTTCTGCTAGTCTGGTGCCGCGGCTTGTTGGGTGCGTCATCTCTTTGTTTGAGCTCCGAATTACCCCGTTTTTATTGCGTTACGACCGTATCATATTCAACTTTGATCTTAATAGTTTGAAAAACCCATTTGGAAGGTACAAATTCATCTTAATTCACATCAAACACTCTTATTTTATTCTCCTATATACACAAATACACAAAATATCAAATCAACAAGAAAAATAATTGAACTTAATATAAATAAGAACATAGCAAAATTTAAGGCATAATAGCACTAGATAACTCTAATTTTATAGAGTTAATAGGAAACTTCAATTTTCCATCGTATTCAAATCCTTTGTTAGAATAATTTCTACTTGTCAAGTGAACCAAACATGATTTTTCCGGAAAATTTTTAGTAAATTTTATAATTATTTACCAATTTTAAATACTGATTCTAGTCATATTAATGGTGTTGCTTAATTTCGAACTTTTATACTAGTTTCAAATTTGTGTGAATTAGGAATTAGTCTAAAAAATAAGAGTTGATTTCTTAGTTTGTTAGAGATAAATGTTTAGGAAACTAAACTAGTTTCTAGGAAACATTTGTGGTTTCTTGTGATTTAGTTAGCTACAGGATATTTTGTTACATAGAAACTAATTTGGTTTCCAAGAAACCTTTGTAGTTTCTTGTGATTTAGTTAGCTACAGGATATTCTGTTACATGGAAACTAGTTTAGTTTCTAGAAACTTTTGTGGTTTCTTGTGATGGTATTTCGATAAAAGGAAACTAAACTAGTTTCCAGGAAACCTTTGTGGTTCCATGTGATTTACTTACGTATAGGACATACCGCTAATAGGAAACCAAACTGGTTTATAAGAAACCTTTGTAGTTTCCTGTGACTTACTTACATACAAGACATTCCGCTAATAGGAAACTAAATTGGTTTCTTGTTATTAAAAAAAAAAAAAAAAAGATGGTTTATTTACCAAAATGTCACTGCATTTTTTAGCTTCCAAAATATTTAGAAAAATGCCTTGAAAAGTCGTACGGACTTTTTATTATTTCTGAAAGGTCATAAATTTGGTAATATTTTTTAAAAAATAGGTATAAGTGTCCAAAAACTAAAAAGAAAAAAAAGAAAAGAAAAAAAACCGTGTATGGCTAAATTCCTCTCTTTTTTGGAGTATGGCCTGGACTGTTTGTAAGAAGCCCAATTCACAATCAGTGTAAACATTAACCAACTTTACCTCAAAAATGGAATGAGTCATCTACCACTATTGCCTCACTAAAATAAAAAGAGTGGTTTTGCGCATGACACCTTTTCCTTTTTCTTTTCGTTTTTCCTTTTCCAAAATCCTTTTTATTTAGAATTTTTTTTTCAAAAGCAGTTGAAATATCACTATTTATATGCCCATCGTCATAGGTTAACAAACGACCAAAAACAGAACAGAGAAAGATGCCAGAATACTGCGTAACTGGGGGAACAGGCTTCATTGCCGCTTACTTGGTGAAGACCTTGTTAGACAAGGGCCACACTGTGAGGACCACCGTACGAGATCCAGGTATTTAATATGTTCACTTACAGATGGATGCTGATTTTTTTTAAGATTTTTCGTTTGTACAGTGATATGTAACATTTTATTCTTATTTTTGGGCAAAAAGGCGATGTGGGCAAGGTGGGATTTTTGCGTGAGCTGAATGGAGCAAAGGACAGGCTTAAGATTTATAAAGCCGATTTAATGGTGGAAGGGAGTTTCGATGAGGCCGTACAAGGAGTTGATGGGGTCTACCACACTGCATCGCCTGTGCTCGTTCCCTATGACGACAATGTTCAGGCAAAGTCACATACCACTTAATTTGGGCACTTCATAGATTCACCATCACTTTCACGTAAAATAACCAATACAATGGTCACATCTTATAACTCAGTTTAGTACTATTTTTCATTGTATATGTTTGAGGAAGAAAATTAGAAGTTTTGTGAAGAATGTCCAAACTGCAGGCGAATTTGGTTGATCCATGTATAAAGGGCACTTTGAATGTGCTAAGCTCATGTTCAAAAGCATCTAGTGTGAAACGGATTGTGCTCACGTCTTCCTGCTCTTCCATAAGATACCGTTATGATGTGCAACAAGTCTCTCCTCTCAACGAGTCCCATTGGAGTGATCCTGAATATTGCAAGCACTACAATGTAAATTTCACTTCTCTAATTGTTTGATGTTTACGGAATAACACTATAAGTATCTGTGACTTGAGAGTTATCATATTTCATTTTGTGAATGTAACGAAATATGTTCGAATCGTTAGTTGGTCGGTATTTAAAAGCGGTAATAGTATTATTCGTTCTAGTAATTAACTAGACATCTTTCTGTGTTGTTTGCGAGATAATTTTAAAACATTCTTGCGTGTATACAGCTCTTGTATGCGTATGCAAAGACTACAGCGGAGAAAGAGGCCTGGAAATTTGCTGAAGAGACCAGAAAGGATCTAGTTGTGGTGAATCCTTCCTTTGTAGTTGGTCCCCTGCTAGCGCCACAGCCCACTAGTACCTTGCTTCTGATACTGGCTATAATCAGAGGTTTGAATTTTGTTACAGGCGTATTAGGTTTGATTATGACATTGAATGTTAAATTAGTGTTAAAACCACATATAGTGGGACTTGTCAATTGTTTTTTATCAATTTTGAAGATGCCAATCTGCTAGTAACTCTAGATTGAACCGTCTTTTGGCTAACATCTGTTTATAGGTGTTTTGTATCTTACTTTATATTTGTATACTTCCAACCAAAATTTTACCACAATGTCGATTAAGTTTTGATTTGGCAATTACATAAAAGGTGCAAGAGGTGAATACCCGAATACAACGGTTGGATTTGTGCACATAGATGATGTGGTTGCAGCTCACATTTTAGCAATGGAGGATAGTAGAGCATCAGGGAGGCTTGTCTGCTCAAGTTCAGTAGCTCACTGGTCTCAGATCATTGAGATGCTAAGAGCCAAGTATCCGTCCTACCCGTTTGAAAACAAGTGAGTACAAACATATGTATTTATCATACTATTAGAGGTTAGTACAAAAAATATGCCGCTTTAGTAGTGAAAGTTTTCTATTTATAAATGTTAATTCAATCTGGCGGTCAAAAATGTGCATTATCGACAAGAATTTCTTAGCTTTCTACATACCTAATTAAACATCTAGTTATGTGGCAATTGAGTGTTTGCTTGTATCTGATTTGAGATGTTATACAATGCAGGTGTAGTAGCCAAGTAGGAGACAGTAATCCACATAGCATGGACACCACTAAAATCAGTCAACTGGGATTTCCTTCTTTTAAAACACTTGATCAAATGTTTGATGACTGCATCAAAAGCTTCCAAGAGAAAGGATTTCTCTGAAATATCCTTGATGTGACTTTTCTTTTCAAATTTCTCCCTTGTCCCTCTAATTTGTACGACTTATGCATGGTGAACTTGGACTGTTATGTTCATTTGGCTTCAAATTTTGAACTAGAGTCCATGACCTGTTCTCTATTCTAATAAATGTTACACACTGTCAAAACTTTGACATTCATATATCAGAGATTTGTTGCATCTGTCTTTTTTGTATTTAATTATTGTCCTTTCTTTTTGTCAGGACAAAACCTTAATGCTAGCATGTTTTCATCCCTTTAGATTAACCCTTTTATGATATTCTCCTTTTAACTTGCAACCTTTATGGATTAGACCTTTTCTCAAACTTGATTTCAAGACACCTTGATCTTTGTGCTCCAAGAACATCTTCAAGTGACTGGGATTCCCTTCCATACGTACTTAATAGCAGCGATTTGTCCTAAAACATTATCAGAATTATCCAAAATCAATATGCTATAGGCATCTTGTTCTTTTTTGTATATATGATTCTTGTCCTTTCTTTTGTCAGGAAAAAACCTTCGAATGCGACCTTCTTTGTGATAATGCTAGCATGTTTTCATGCCTTTAGACTTGGACCTTGATTTTCCTTTGCCCTTAGGTTGACCCTGTTTATGATGTTTTCCTCTGACTTGCAACCTTTATAGATTAGGCATTTTCTCAAACTCGATTTCCAGATCTCTTGATCTCTATGCTCCAAGAACTTTTTCAAGTGACAGGGATTCCTTTCTATGCTTAATAGAGCGACCTTTAAATCTCTGAATGATTATGGTCAATAGTTGGGAATGATGATTGCTAGATTCCCATAAGTAATCTTCTCATCTATGTTGGCTAGACTAACAATGATGTCCTTAAAATCATTGAGGTTTTTTGGAAGATCTTTTTTCACTCCCAAAGCCTTTGCACACTTCTATTGAACGAGATTGCTCTCATCTTCTTCCTCTACATGTTGAAATCATCCTTGCTATCGAAATTTTTTATTTCAGGCTTTGACGAACCCATTCTTAAACAATTCATGAATGCTTGATTAAGTAATATGGATGATCTTAAGCCAATTATTTTGGCTCTAATACCACCTGTTAATGTAAGATCACTGACTAGATCAAGAACTAAGATCAGAGCAATCAAAGTTACTCGGTTCAGGTTTTAAGCATGAAAACCCCTAAATCCAATGTAGGGGTTGATGCCCCTAGTTTAATCCACTATTTGCGAATACACAATATCCTCACAGCCATATAGAGACCTTTGATCCAAGCTACAAGCTTACTTTCACAAGTTTACTAGTAAACAAAATGGACTTCGTAACTTCTCTCTCTGTTTCACCCTCGAACCCAGAAATTGAACTAAAGCAATACAGAATACTAGAATGTGATCGATACAATCCAATACACAAGTTAGATCACATTTTGTGCATGTTAAAGTGGCAAGTCATCACACAGATAGTTAAATTTCGTTAAGCTGCAGTCTTAATTAACTTAATTACTTAATTGTCAAACGGTTCGTCAGCATTATCAATTGAAAATTTTTTGCACTCGTAGAATATTGGGGATATTTTAGTACATAAAATTTCGTTACGATCGGTCGTAAACTTGTAATGTATAATATCGTGTGTATCATGACTCTCTGTGTCTGTTTTTAATTATGTAGTACTTTGTTGTTCAAATCCATCATGTTTGAATGCGAAGTTTCATGCGAGAAGTATTTTGGTAGAATCTATGTTCGAGGGACCCACAGAAACAGTGTCTACTGTCTAGTGTTTTTTTTAAAAAAAAAAAATTACAACTGTCTAGTGCTTATCTTGGTCCTCTTGATATTTTGTACGGAGATTTCAGAATCTAATAAAAGTCTTCCATACTTATATTAAGCAGCACCTAATATATAAAAGTCTTTACAAAGCAGTTGGTGCGACCAACCAACGGTCCAACACCATACCATTACTTTAATAAATTGTTCCACAAAGTTACAGCTGTCTTTGAAATTGAACCTATGTTTCTCCCCTCTTTGGGGTTGTTTCCTTTTTGTTTATTGTAGAATTTTATACATTACATAGTGAAAAAACTGAACTCCTATCCTTTGAAAATTAAAACACAAAAATAAATGAAGAAATAAAAAGTAATTAATAAAAAAGAAAAATGCAATGACCCACCTGACCTTAATGTCTTTCCTTAACACCAAGGGAGTGGCATCAATTCAATTTCAATTAACAATCAACAATATACTTTCATAGTATGGGAATGAATAGAAGAGACATCCATTCGTTTGATTTTAATCCAAAGAGTTAATGTATTAATCTGTTCGTTGATAACTAATATTACTTTCGCATTGGTCAATTTCCATTCAAACATTGCCACATATAAACCATAACAAACAATTTGTTTAAGTATTTATTTTGGTCATGAACGTATAATTTCTGAATATTGATATTCTTCACAGCCCAAACCCATTTTCCATCATCTTTCAACTTTTTATTTTTTGAGAAGCCCCTTAATCTTAATTCTTAACTTAGTTTATGGCCCAAGAAAAAAAAAAAAAAAAACTTTGTTTAGGTATAACATGAAAATATTCAAATAAAAACGTGCTTAGTCTCCTCCTTTCAATAGATCTAAGAGCACACTCGAGCCCCTCGGAGTCAATCAGATTTGTAATGTAGCTGGATCTTTGCAACTTTTCCGATGTGGGATCTTAGGCTTTTATTTATTTGTTTCCACTTAAAAAATAAAATCTAAATCATGTCCAGACAACAATAATAAATATAACAAATAAAAAATAGCAACGTGCCAAGACGCTTATTTTATTTTCCTCATCCATCGGCCAAACACAGTTTAAGTACTTAAGTTCCTAAAGCCCCTTAGTAAGGCGCTAGGTTAGCCCCTGTCTTAGTCAAAGGATGCTTTTTTTTTTTTTTTTTGTAATAGTCAAAGGATGCTTAATGTTGGCAGTATGTGGCTACATGATGAGCACAAAAAACTAATTAATTATATTCAATTTTTAGTTAATACATTCACAGGTTCTCAAAAGAAGCTCCCCACAACAACCTGTCGATACTTATGTATATGATAATCATAATAATAAATAATGATTAATAAACACAATGATCTTTCTATATATACAATCGTTAAAGAGCGCTATCTTTTATCATTATTATTTATTTTGTTGTAATCAACCAAACTGACAAAGATAGCCGACCAATGAACAAAAAGTCAGACCACAATAAGCTTACTTAATTGTGCTTTAATGACTTCAAGCCAAAAATTAAGCTTAATGACTCACACAACATCGGTTAGGTGAGCGACTAGGCCAAATACTCACCGTTTTGGTTTTAGATGGTATCAAAGATTCTCTGAGAATAGTGAGCATACAATGTAATTGTCTCTTTCTCTCGGAAAATTTTGTTATAAAAAACATAAGGATTTCTATTTAAAAAAAACAAAACAAAAGGATGATACCTTAAGAACTTAATTATGACAACCTTTTTTCTTTTTCTTTTTTTTTTTAACATAGGAAAAAATACAATAGAGATTTTTTTAAAAGAGAAAACGTCGTAAAATAATCTTGGATTTCAACTTCTTTTTTTCTTTTACGAAACTCCTTGTATTATAAGAAATATGAGAAAATCCCCTTAAGTTTCGATTTTTTTTTTAAAAAAAAAATTATAATTTGACTATTTTTGGAATCTAATATTCTCATATAAACTTTGGAGAAATTAATAAGTGTTGATAGAGATTTTGTTAATAACAAATTTAGGAAATTGCAAGATGTGGCTTGTGTAAGAATGAATTAAAAAATAAAACAAAGTAAAGAGATAAGAATTTTATAGTGGTTCAGCCTCAAAAAAAATAAGCCTAGCCTATGTTCACTGTTCTTCACTATTTTCTGGAGAGTTACAAGAGTTTTTCTAAGTCTCAAGGTGAGAGCAAAAAGAGTAACAGAGTGCATAATAAAGTGATTGAGGTATCAAAAATAATGAGACTACGCCCCCTTTATATAGGTGAGGATGGCTCAACGTTTCCCAGTTGTGAAAACGGGAAAGTACGAAGATACAATTTTGAGTAATAATACAGAATTGAGAAATAATTAGTAAATGGATTGCCTGATCTCTATTCAGAAGCTCATTTCCCTTTGTTCGTAGGTTACCCGTTTGAAACTTAATCTAGTTTCTTTTTACCGCCCCTCCAAGTCACATGTCATTTATTCGAGGAAGGGCGTACTTTGATTGAAAGACACACATGCGATCTGACGCATTCACCTCACAGTCGTTGGCTTTCCTTTTTCTGGCGTTGACCAATGGTGTAGATTTAAGATCGCACAATAATAAGAAGTGACAAAATTACCCTTAGTAAATGGTAAGAATGATAAAATAGTTTCCAAACAAATTTTTATATATCCAAACACAAAGTAAAAAAGGTAATATAAACCTAAGTTTACCATCTACTAAGTAATTTTTTTATTTCTTATTATTTTTTTCAATTTAGTTTATATGAGAATGTCGAGTTCAAAAATAGTCAAATTACAAGATTTTTTGTAATGAAAATTCAAATTTAGAAGGGTTTCCATATTTCTTAAAACACAAGAATTTTGGAGGAAAAAAATATATATATATATATAATATAAAGTCATTTTACGATGAATTTTAAATGAAAAAAGATAAAAACAAAATTACTATGTATTCAAAAATTTTTTGAACTTAATAAATTATGACATAATATGACTTTCAAAAACTGTAGTACATTCAGGGTTTTAAATTCTGTTAACGATTTGAAAAGTTAGATTGGCATGTAATCGGCTAACATTTATTTTTCCTTTTGCTTGATAAAACTGGAAATTAAACTAGAGATAAGCCAAAACTCTCAATTTACTTGGTAAGCTACCGACGTTGTTGGTAAGCATTACCATTATTCCAACTTAGACACCCAAAACAGGGGGAAAAAAAATAAGAAAATTTGAATGAAATCTATATCGGATTTAGTTCTCCAAATCAAAACTAATTATTGACCAAAACCGGTCTGGTAAAGGCACCAATAATGCGATGTGCAATATTTCTCCCGTTTTGAAGAGAAACTACGGAAGTGCTATAAAAAGAAATGAGAGAGAGATTCTTCCAACAATTCTTTATTTCTTTTTCATCCCTCTAAAAGAATTTCTCCAATTCTTTTTTGAAGGTTGTTTAAGTACACCAAGAAGTACAAGTATCAAGTGCTTTTTAATTTCATTATTCTATGAGAAACTACATTTTATTATTTAATTGCAGATTTTTTGTATCCAAATCCTTACTTCATTGAAGATTCACGTGAAGGCCCTAAATGGCAAATGCTATGAATCTGACATTACATTATTTTTTTAATTCTTAGGTTACACAATATCAGGTAACTCTCACCTTTTCAATAAACTTTCCCTAACATGAAAAATAAAAAAGAAAAAGAATTTTTTTTTTTAGCACTTAGATATCAATTAGCTGACACCCATAAAAATTACATTACTTTTAGCAACCCAAGTGTAAAAACTCACTTACCAACCAGTATACAATTTCAAATGTGCTAAAACTTAGTGCTTCTCGAATTATTCTATGGTGGAATCATAAAATCAATCCAAACACTTAAGACATTTTTCTTCGTAAGGGTTCTTATTTTCAAATATCTAATAAAAATAAATTACCCCATTAGCGAATATTAAGTGTGCGCATGCCTTAGACACTATATCGTATTTATAGTCGAGCCCCAAAGTGTCTAGAAGAGTCGCACACACATTGAAGCTGTGTCACCAAACACCCGCGTCTTGGGTCACGGACTCCAAATTAATTAAGGCTATGTTTGGTAGGAAGAAAAAGAGAGAGGAAGGAAAAGTTTTGAGGGAAAAATGGAGGGAAAAAAAATTTTGGGTTGTTTGGTAAGAGGGAAAAGGGAAGGGAAGAGAAAATGGAAGAGAAAAAGGGAAGGAAAAATATGGTAAGACCCACTCTAATATTTTCTTCTCAAAAATGAAGAGAAAATAGAGAGGAAAATTTTTTTTACAAATGCTTTAAAGTAAATTTACTAAATTAACCTTGTATACTACTTTTAAAATTTTAATAAAAATGGCAAAATAATCATTTTAAAATATACTAATTTTATTTCTTTCTTACATACCAAACAAACAACAATTGAAGAAAGACACTTTCCTTTCCATCCTACACATTTTCTTTCCCTCCTAATTTTTCTTTCTCTCTTACTTTCTTTCCTCTCTACCAAACATAGCCTAAAACCATTTAGGGGCGAAGAACCAAATGCTAGGAAAGAGCCTAGAAATTGGAAGACAGCTAGCTCAAAAAGGACTAGACCAAACATAATATTTATACATCTCGTTTTTTCATTTTTTTTCTCTCATTTTTTTACCTCTTGTTCAAGATGCTTTGCTTGGCAAAAGTTAAAGTCCAACTCTGGGCTCCACAGCCTGCCACAACCATGTAGGGTACGTCTACGGCCCAACAAAACAAAAAAAAGAAGGGGGGGGGAGGAAGAGGGGGAATGGGGCAAAGAGAAGATCAGCACTCAGCATCCTAATGTGCTTTTTAGACTCTACCTCTTACAACTCAAAACATTCCACTACACTGTTTATACCATATTTCCGAGAGAATCGAGCAACTAGAAATGAGAACCAAACGTTCATGCCATCATCCTCCTCACCCTATGAGAATCACTATGGATTAGGAATATGTAATTTTCAGTCCCCAAAATGAGAAAATAAACAACCTCGTTGAAAAGACAGAATACGGCACGCTGATTGTGACCAAAGATTTCACATTTCAGACAGAAATCATTAAAAACAAAAACCCACTTAGATTAGCACTCCAAGTGAAACTAATGTCAATTATAATTTTTAGCGATGAAAATAAAGGAGTAAAGTAACGATTAACTTCATTTTAAGTCACGAAAACAAAAGAGATCTGAGGAAATGAGCAAAAACTCTATGAGACCCCATTGATGAAACACGTTTGAAGTTTGCCCCTTGGACGGCTCTAACAGCACAGGAAAACCCAAGAGACACTCACTGACCCTTAAGAACATTACAATGTTGGGCTCATTCCTCAGACTCCATCTAACTCTGCCAGTAACAAATTAAATAAAAACTCACTCACATAAACACTCGCTCAAGAACTCCTGTTTTACAGTTCCTGATTAACAGAATAAAACAAAACTTATATTGACTTAACTAAAAACCAGAAAGGAACTTATAGGCATGGTATATTGAGAGCTTCATCCATCCAGCAAGCAATGTCATCTTTACCAAAATCACCAAAATCACAATCAGGAAGCTCACTCGACTCATTGTCATCCAACCCAAATATCTGAACATCATCAATGCTACTGAAACCATCGAGAAGTTGACCAATGTCGTCTAAGAAAAGCGAATCGAGTTGCCCCGGTTCTAAGCATAAGTCCTGCTCAAATGGTGGAAAAGAAGCCAGAGCCTCATCGATGAATCCCAAGTCGGGTTTCTCAAGTTCAGAAGGATTAGAATCCACAATCTCTTTGGTCAAATCAGCAGCTAAGCCATTGAGATTGGAATTCGAAGCAGAGGTATCCAATTCGAGAACCGACGACGGCGAATTGTGCGACAAAACACTCTCAGAGTCCTCGGGCGAAACAGGGACAACAGCCGAAGATGATGTGTTGTTGCTTTTCTCAGAAGATGGAGCCATGGCGGCCATCGTTTCGAATTCGAGCCGCTTCGCCTCGTAGGCCTTAGAAGCCTCTTCAGGGGTGTTGTAAGTACCCAACCAGAGTCGAGCACCCTTAAAAGGGTCCCTAATTTCAGCAGCCCATTTCCCCCATTTCCTCTGACGTACACCTCTGTACGGAGAAGACGAAGGCTTCTTGATCCCAGGAGAGGTTTTAGCCAAAACCCTTTTCTTGGAGTTGAGGGTTTTGCCACTACCAACTCCATAGTTGCTGTCCTGGACAGAGCTTTCAGATTCAGAGATTTTCAGAGAGGGTTTAGGGAAAAGAGGGACATGAATCTCTCGAACGATTCTCTTGGATTTCTTCGAAGCCCTCCTATTAAAACTCTCTTCTCCTTCATCTTCGCTTGACGATGAATCAGTCGCGTAAGGATCCGAACAGATGACTCGGATCTTTCTCATGGGTTTTGACTCCGCCATTGAAATAGCTCCTTTACTCGACTTAACGGAACTATTCAAAGATTGCTTTCGAGGCTCTGGCATCTTTAGAAAACCTTTTCAACTCTTCAGAAAACTCTCAGAATATAACTCGGGAACAAAGAGAACTTTCTTAAAAAATATCAACGGAAAATTTTTTTCGGTGGAAATTAATTGAAAAAAAAAAAGGGATCAAGATCGCAGTTGTATTAAGTGAGACCACCTCTCAAGAACAGGAAAATGAAGGAAAATTGCTTTATATGAAAGGTCCCAAAACACACCACTCCAGAACAAGTCCTGTAAAAAAGAAGACAAAAAACCAAAAACCCCATTAAGATTTTAGACCGAAATCAACGAATAACACCCAAAAAAAACAAAAGGGTTTATAAGATATTAAACAAGAAAAAGAGAAATGAAAAATAAAATCAAAACATACCTTTTTGGTCTCAAACGCATCGAAACGTAGTGCACCAGATTCAGTCTCTGTAAGAAGAAACAGAGAATCATACAGCAAAAAGTGGTGGAAAGCCAGAGCTTCTTCAACAGAGCCCCAATCACTACCAAAACAAGCTCAGCCGACATAAATCCACAAACTCAACCTCCCTAAAGTCTCAATTCTTTCCTTCTAGACCAGGAAAAATGAAAAGAAAACCACTTCCTTAGCCTCTCTTCTCTTCTGGGTTTTTCCCTAAAAGAGAGCAAAAACCAGTATCAGATATGGACGGATAGAGTGGTAGGAACCAAAAACCCTCCAAAGGGTTTACAGAGAAGAAAAAACGAGAGGATTACAAATCTATGGCTAAGATTTTTCTCTTTCTAAAACATGACAAACATCAGTTAAAGGGCTTTTATCGATTTTGCAGAACAGTGACATAGACCGCCAGGCTTATAAAGAGAGAGAAAAACATAGACCACCATTACATAATAATTATTTATTATCACAACAATTCAAAGTCGCAAATCTCCATGGAAGACATTAAAAATAAAAAATAAACAATTTTTATTTATATTACGAAAGAAAAACAGTGCCCATTTATCGGAAATCCCAGAACAATATACATTAATAAACAAATAATACTTTTGTACCTCTACTTCTCTCTCTGCTCCCCGAGCCAATGCCTCTACTCACCTTTCCCCGAGCGGTCAAAAATGACATTAAAGAAAGGGTAGGCAAGTAAAAATAAATATAAATAAAAATAATGTGAATTTTATTAATTTCCGAATTTATTTAATTTCTTAAAAACGAAAAACCAGAAAAAGGACTGAATAGCTGGCATGGGCTAAGGAACTATGCACACATCCATGGGGCATGACCATCCTTATCTCCCCATGTCATGCATATCATGCTATGCTTCCCACTCAAGTTTGTTAGAGCGGCCGCTGCAAGCCTTTTTTTCCTCACTCGACTTAAGGCGCGTGTGATCTACTTTCTTCGAATCAGACGGCTGTGATATTGGATGGGTAGTGACACGAACTTGATAGAGTTTCACTCGAGTGGAGAAGCGTGGTGTTTCTGTTTCTGCCGCCTCTTTTGTTGTTATTGTAGAGCCGCGACTCGGAAACGTACGCCTACTGCGAATTTTCTTCGTCCATTTTTAGAGTCAACGTTCGTTCAATTTACGATTCTGCCACTGTAGATTCTAGCTCCCCAAGGAATCCTAAGGGAGGAAAAAGAACAAAAAAAACCGAAAAATATTGAAAATGGGAATGTGAGAAAAAAATGCAATTTAAAATCCAGAGGAAAATATCTTTCTATTTAAAAAATTCCAGATTTAAATAAATAGATTCTCTTTCCATTTAATATTTTTATATACTATTTTATTATTGTAAGACGAAACTGTACCAACTTTTTATTGTCAAAATATCAATACAATATGTGATATATTCGGAAATTCAAATCTTTTTATTGTTAAAATATCAATTTTAAATATGTGCTATCCTGGGAAATTCAAATTTGAAATCCGTAAGAAAATATCTACTTATTTAATATCTTTTAAATTTGTCACTAATTCTATATCAATTTCACTTTTTTTATATACTATATACTATTTTATTATCACACATGCAACAATGGTTCAATATCAAAATTTTTCCCCTAGAAGAAAAATATTAAAATTTAAACTACTTATCCCTCATTAATTCTTCTTATTATTATTATTATTTATAAAACTCCTTTTTCATAAAGTTCCTTACTTTCCCTTGTTGTTCTTTATTACAGAAATTTCTATGAATTATTAAGCTTGAAATTAATGCAATCGGTTTTTGAGTTTCCTTTTTTATCTATAATTTTTTCCCTTTTATCTTTAAGAATTATTATAGCGAAATCATTTCTCTTCTATATTGTTTATTTATTTATTTGATACTCGAACCCTTTTTTTTTGTTTCATAATGGAAGAACTAGTTATTTTAAAGGAAATTTACACTTAGGGGTCTACTAAATCCTTATGATGAAAAATAGGACTCACTTATTGATGTTTTCAAAACTAATCTTAATTTTCATGTCAGACACGTAAAATTACTTAGATACCCTATTTCTTTAACAAACTTCAAATTACTTTAGCCACCACCGCCGGTTCCGATCCCGACCCCGGCGGTGGCGCCTTCGCTCGACTAGGGTCGAAAATTTTCGACCATGGTCGAACTTATCCGGCCGCCTCTCCTGGTTATTCCGATCGGTTTTCAACTGGTGACCGGAAAATTTCGACCCTAGTCGAACATTTTCGACTGGAGTCGAACCATCATTCGACCGTAGTCGAACAATTCGACTGGGATCGAAGTTATCGGTCAAAATTTTCGACCGACGTTCGACCGCAGTCGAAAAATTTCGACCCCAATCGAACATAGCCGGGTCTTCCCGGCGCCACCTCCGTCACTTCTGATTTTTTCGACTTGGTCAAAAATTTTCGACTAGGGTCGAGTCAAGGATAATTTTGGAACTCCGAAATATTCATTAAATGACATGACAATAAAAGTCTTACTTTTGTATATGGTTTATAAGTTGTCCCTTTTTCATCAAATATATTAAAAGAGAGTCAAAATTGATAATCCCCCTAATTTTAATCTATTAGAACTTTAATTTCTCCTGATAGAATATCTAAGTTTTAAATTACGGTGTTTGAATTTATTCCTTCCTTTTGAGTAAAATTCTTTATTCTTGTGATTATCTAAATTATCAAAATATTTTGTTTTTTCCTTCTTCTTTTTCCTTTTCTTCTCTTTGGTGACTTTCCCTATGATTTATCACATATATCAAGCATGCATGTTATTAAAAAGAGAGATTATTTTTCCTTGGTAAGGTAGGGGAGACTTTTATTTTATTTTTTTAGATAAAGGAAAGACTATTATTTATAGGTAACCAGAGATATGACTTCATAATCCAGCTATAAATAGTTATAAAATAATAAATTTACCCAATCGCCAATATTTTGCCTTCTTCACAAACCAATTTCCATATTTGCTTTGCGCCCCCCCCCNAAAAAACATATTTATACATGGATACCAGTTGTAAAATTTACAATTCCAGCGCAAATATTTTACCTACATCCGCTTGGTCAAATTCAATTTTACAAATGTTCATCTAAAAGAATTATTTCTTTTTCCAAATATGCTTTCCAAAAAATTAAAAAAAAAAAGGTCTGCAT
Organism: Trema orientale; assembly: GCA_002914845.1. Lineage (NCBI taxonomy): Eukaryota > Viridiplantae > Streptophyta > Magnoliopsida > Rosales > Cannabaceae > Trema > Trema orientale. The sequence goes on along the minus strand of JXTC01000041.1, from coordinate 238,681 downwards.
TTTCTCTCTTTTTTGACAACTTCTCTCAAGGTTTTAGAAATTTTAATGAATACCATGCCTATAACTTAGAAAACATTCAAAAAAAATTAATAATTATAATAATATTTTGTTTTGAGAATAAAATGACACTGTAAAAGTATCTCCAATGGGTATGCTAAATTATACGTCAATGTTAAATTTTAGCACTTAGACCAAAAATTGATCTACAATGGCATTCTAAATTCAACATAAATTTTAACATATTCTATTTGTTATTTCAAATATAACACAAAAAATAGAACATGCTAAAATTTAGCATGAGTTTTAAGTTACAATATTGCCACAAAATGAGTAAGTGGAGAGTAGTTGAATGATATAATAATGATTCATAATATGATGAGAACATCTTTTATACATAAAAATTAGTATTTAAGTACAAATAGCATTTTATTTTGGCATGATAGTGTTGGAGCAAAAGTAAAAAAAAAAAAAAAATTATGTTAAATTTAATATGTCATGTTAATTTTAGAATTAATACCTTTTTTTAGCATGAATGCATTAAAGATGGTCTAATTTGAAGTAGCAACATTCTAGTCTTTCATCAAAACAATATAAATAACGTAGTAGTACCTGCAATAATACGTATCTATAACTACTTAACGCAAATATTCCTAGGGATTCTAGCTTGTCCTCGACCTACTTGGTTGCTTAATTTTTTTATTATTTATTTTGATAATTTTTGTTTTAGCTTAAAATTGGTCATGCAATAAATGTTACCTACGGTTTATTCTTTTCTTTTCTGCCTTTTTTCTCTTTCTTTCTTGAAAGAATAAATATGTTATCATAATCATATGATAGATTTATTATCACATATTTTTTTATTAAACAATTTTCATGGTCATATTATAGAAGAATTGGCACGTATTTTGTTGTTTAAAAAAGTGTAATAGGACAACACGTACCTTTTTTTTTTAAGATAATAAAGAAAATTATCAAATGATGATGTGTTGCTAGTATACCCAAGATAAATGATGTGTTGTCATTTTTCATTACATATCACTATTTTTTATATATTATTTTATTTTATAACTATATGATGTCTTCCATATAGATGATTTTAAAGATTTTTCATACAAATCAAAGAAAAGAAATTAAAAAAAAAAACGGAAATTTTTATATGTTATTTTATTTTATATCTATATAGATGTTTTCCATATAGATAATTTCGCAGATTTTTCATATAAATCAAAGAGAAAAAATTAAAAAAAAAATGGGTCACGTGCATTAAGTACGTACAGCCATAGCTAATATATATGAACACCAATCCAATAGTGTATATATATATATATTTTTACTTATGCATAAATATCAATTTGGCAAATAAAAAATTATCATGTATATTTTTTTATAGTAAAAAGTAAAAGAGAGAAATAGCATTAATGATGCACATCTCTTCAAACACCTCATTATCACTTAGATCACCATTAGATGATAAGCTAATAGCTAAAAAATAATACATATACATAGGTGGAAAAAAAAATACCTATTAGAATGGCGATCTATATATATAAGCCCAGTTCATTCGAACTTAATATAATTATGAAATTAATTTAATTTCTAGTCAGTCTGTTGCATTGCATGTGCTTTTGTGACTTTGTCCCGTAAAACATATTCCATCATTTTTGAGTTTTTTTTTTTTTTGACCGTTTAACAAATAGGTCGAGAGACAAGTTCTCTTCCTTTATCTATATATATAATATAATACTGAATAAGAAAATTGAAAAAGAAAAAAAGGGAGAAATGGTGGGTTGAATCTTATACATTCAGTGTGTCCTCTAATTAAATAATATGTGATTTTGTGCACAAAAATGTTGCAATGCAAGTTCCCAAGAATATATGATTATAAATTTTAAATTCTATGCGAAGTAGTTTTTCTTAACTATACCCGATCATGTAAGAATTCTATTTCGAGAAAAAATTTAGGTTTTTTTTAAATAAAAATTACTCTTTTTTTAATGAATACTAAAAGTGTATAACTTTCAAAAAGATTATTTTTATGATATTCTTCACTTTTAGAGTATCACAAAATTTGATATTTTGTTGAAATAAATAAAAAAACAATGACCCCGTTTGGTTTACACATTTGAATGGGTGTATTTAAATGAAAATTCTAGAATGTGTTATAATTGAAATGAGAGAGATTTGAATGGAAAAACATTAGAATGTGTTGTAATTAGAATGAGAGTATTGAAATGGATCATTCAAAAACACCTCCTCCCATCCATTCTTATCCAAGACACAAAAAATTCATTCCAATGGTTGATGTGACTGATGAACCATTTAAATAGAAAAACTGAATTGTTGAAACAAACACTTATTCCAAAAGGCCATTTGAATAGAAAAATTAGAGTTGTTAAAACAAATACTCATTCAAAGAAATTTTCCATTCCAATGGAATGGAATGGTTGATACACCATATAAAGACTGAGGTGTAATTCTGTTACCGAGTATATTCAATAAATAGAATATCACTTGAAATATAATTATAATTAATATTACAAATCATGTGGTATAGGTTGATACAATGAGCACCATACGTGTTCACAAGTGCTTCTTCTTTCATTGAGAAGCAAAAGTACGTAGGAGAAAGGACTGAATAAAACACTTATAATAATTTAAGGACTAATTAAATTAAGGGGCGCATCTACAGTAGGGGCGCCCTTACGTAGGGCTTTGTCTATTCACCGTTGGATGGGAATCTGTATATAAATAGATTCTCCACAGATTCTCGTTATTCCCCACAGATTCCCATCCAACAATAATTAAGGCATGACTCTACGTAGGGATGCCCCTACCGTAGCCATCCCCTTAAATTAAATAACAAAATTTAAAATTTACATAATTTAGAGGCCACTACTTTTCCAAAAGAATTTTTTCTTCTATATAAATTTCGTAATATCATAGTCATATAATATGTAAAATTATGGGACTTTGATTCCATATTAGAATTTTTCATAGAATAGAGTAAGCATGGGTTTAGAAATAAGTGGTATCAATAGAAAGATTGCACCCACGTTTGCGTACCAATATTATAATTATCCTGTGCATAAATGGATTCCAAGGTGCAGCCACTGTAATTTTATATTGTCTGATGATGCAGCCGTCTCGTGCAGAGTATAAATTTTAAAATATTCTATATCGAGTCTTCTCGTGTATGGTCCATCTGAATACATTATTAGCTCTTTTATTATTTTTCTAAAAATGAAAATGTAAGAGAAAACACAGAATGAGAGATAATCTGCAGCTCTCTCAAGCGAGAGAGGGAGGAGGAATATATATAACATGGGATACGTGGAGATCGTGGAATCCTGGAATCCTTTGTATACTGTATACTTATAATTTCGTATAATATTATAATGTAGGGATAGTGACGTAAAAAAATAGCTTGATTTTGAACTTTTCTACAAAAGTATTCTGATTTTTTGAATTGCTATAAATTAGTATCCTTATTTTGAAATCCTGTAAGTTAACAACTGCTAAAAATTAAATTTTTTAATTTAAATTCCAAGTTTTGAGTTCTATAAAATTATACCTGCAAGTTTTAATTTTCAAAAAATCAACCCTTTGTATATTAAATGACATATGACCCTCACTAAACAGTAAAATTGAATTGAGGTTTGCGTATTCTTTTTTCAAACATGAATATCGTATTAAAAGTTTCATTTCTTTTATAAACGTCGCTCTCTACAGTTTATTCATTTATTTTGTTTTAGTTTTATCTCATTTTATTTTGGTTTAATTAATATTTCATTTATTTTGTTATTTGGTAACAAAGAATGCAAGGTACGATTTTGTCTTCACTTGCACAAATCACTTAACATTTTACGTAGGTATGATGTTTGTGGAAATTTGAAACTTAGAAGTATAATTTTATTTTTAGGATATATACTTAGGGTTTAAACTGTAAAACATGCATGCTTCATGTTTTTTTTTCTTCTTTTTTACTTTTTTGCAAATTAATACTCTAATTTCTAAATTCTGTAAATTTGTAATAATGAAAACCTTGGTAGTGTGTGTGAGTTTGGGGGGGTCAGGGGTTCAAACCTTGGAAGTGTGTGTGTGTCATTTTCCTTTAATTTGTAGTAAGTAGTGGTCATTAGTTAAGCCTCACTTTTAAAAAAAAAAATATATATTTGTGAAGTCATTATTTTATTAGATTTAGGATCTTAATATATTTCTGATGTAAATTTTATCTATAAGATATTTTTTACTTTGAGTTGAATTCTAATTCTAACTCTAACTATTTATGGGTGGTAGTTGTGTAATAAAATTTATTGTAATTAATTAGTTTTAATATTATATATATTTTTTTAGAAAGTCAACTTAGTGGTACTCTAATTTAAATAATAAATTTATTATTACACGCATTTTAATGATGATTACTAATGGAGACGTAACCATTGAAATCTCCTCCATATATATATTATGTATATATATCGGGTAGAGAACACTAGTACAAATCTTTCTTCACTGAAATCCAGACCAACAGTTTTTGCAGGTGGCAGTACACACAAACATGGAGCAAGTGAAATTTGAATATGTACGACACTTAACTCAGGAGGAATAACATTGGGTTGCAACGACCTTTCTATGCATTAATCAGTAGGACTATTGGCGAACAGTTTTGGAGTACAAGTTATGGAGCAAAGAACGGAGTCAACTGGACTAGAAAATATGGTTTACAGGAGACTCGATAATATGGGACTCACTAAATTGCGAACGGAGTCTTGGGACTTCCTCAAGCATTTTGACCATTGTAATCTTCATATACTTGATTTCTTATTTATTCTCCCCAGATTTGACCACCCTCGGAGAAGATTTTGCACAAATTTCTAATCTCAAGGCTGTTCAGAATACCAAGTATACTCTTTCAGAAGGAAAAAAAAAGAATACCAAGTATACAATGTTATTTGTGATGTTATGTTAAAATTCATGGAAAGGTTTATGATATTATATCTCAAATTATAAAAAAAAAAAAAAAAAAAAAACCNGAAAGAACAAGCTATTCAAAAAAAATTTAATTTACCAAGTACATTCGAGTTTAACGCAGTAAAACTACGTAGTAGTTGAGTTTTTACATGTATTATCTTTATGGCTACTGAATTCAGTCAGGATTTTATTACATATTAGAGGTTTTCTAATAAAACGAACTTGAGTAATGTTGGACTAACTATACATCACACGTTTCTAAATACAAAGTCACGCGAAGACAAGTCTCTCTCTTTTCAGGTCAGTATGGTAATCCATTGTAGCTTTTTAGGCATGTCAAGGGAGGTAGGTCCTACAAGTACTATCACAAAGAAAGTCAAACACTATGAATTACGTTTACTCTTTTGTCCATGACTCGGCCACAAATCACGGCACTTCTTTTATAGTCCCTACAGCTCTTAACTGTGTATAATATATTTGATTATAAAAAAATATTTATGTGGAATACCCTATCCTAGGGGTTAATGGCTCAAATGGTTCTTGATCTATCTGACTTATAGCAATTTGTTTCTCAAAATTTTAATTATAGTAAAAGTAATTTCTAAATTTTTTTATTTGTAATAATGAAAACTATGTAGTGGTATTTGAAAGATAATTTTAAAATTTCAAGCATACAAGTGAATAATCACAAAATAATTTTTTTTAATATTGTAGCTCTAAAAACTCTAAAAAAATTATAAATAATATACTTTTTATTATCTGCAAATTTTATTGTTCAGTTTATTTCTCTTTAAATATACTTTCAGATCCTACAATAACTTTTCACGTATATTTTTTGTTAGAAATTTAACAGCAACTACAAGTTGGATAGTTTAGAGGCTATATGTGCCATAAACCTGTATTCTAAATCAGATTGAAAATAGATTAACTTTCCTTCTTTATGTTTAGTTAGTTCTCTTTTTTTTTCCCTCAAGGGATTATTATTATTGTTTATAATTTAGAAATTGGGCGTGCGTTTTTCTTTCTAGAGAAAGTAAATTGTACATACGATTATATTAAGGTAAAAGCTCCATTTTCACGCATCATATTGATACATTATGCGGGTTTTTTTTTCGGTTAGAAGTATGATACATAATCTTGTCTCCTTTGTTTTTCATTTCCTTTACGAATTGAAATTTGGCATTTGCCTACACAAGTCGTCACTCGTCATAGAATTTAGAAAAAGTCACACTGATACAGTATGGGAAAACGTTGCTCAAATTATGTACAAAGCTTGTTAGAATCCCACTTCAATTGAATTATAAGGGCCTGTTTGTTACTCTTTTTGAATCCGGGTTTATGATTTTAAAAATACATTTTAAAAAACAAGCTCACAAAATCGTGTTTGGTGGCCCCGTTTTTGGGTCCAATATTTGAAAATTTTTCCAAAAAAATCCGGAAAACAGAAAACGATAATTTCACGTTTTCTAATCTTGTTTTTATCCTTTCTCCTCTCCCCTTCCCAGAACTCAAGATTAGACTCTCTGCTCTCAGTCTCCCTGCCACCATCAAAAGTGTCGACCCTTTTCCGTCACGTCGGAGGACCAGAAACGCCATAGAAATCTATAGCTCTTCCGCACATCACTGTCGGCTCGCCGTTCTCCCACGCACCGAAGCTCGCCTGTCGTTCACCCATCTGTTGTGATTTTTTTTTTTTTTCATTTCTTTTTTCTTCGTCCTTCAATTCTTTGAGACTCGAAGATTATTGGGTAAAATTATGCCGCAGTGATTTTGGAGACTTAATTGAGCATATGTGTGATTTTTCTTTTTATCCGTGTACACACTTGTTTATAGATAGTAGATTTTGAATACAATCACACTCACAATATGTATATGGTGTTGGGTTTCAATTGATGGAGCTTATAATCATATTTAGTAATACAAAAAATCAAAATAATATATTGTAATTAAACGTATGTATTATTATGTTTAAACAAATTTCTTTAAAGAATTTATCTTATTCACTTATTGTAGAAAATTTATTTTCAAAAACAATTCTACCAAACACAATTTCACATTTTTTAATACAAAAACTACAAGAAAATATAACAACCAAACAAGATTTGAAATACAAGTTTTTCCTCCTAATTTTCAGATTTTAAACTTAAAAATACTATTTTTAAATTATCTATTTTCAAATCTTGAACCAAACAGGCCCTAAACTTTCGAATCTGATTTTTACGTTTAGGCCATTATTGTAGTATTCTAGTTTGTCTAGGTCTTATTGAAGCAATCAGCTACACGTGTTTTCTTTCTGCTAGCGACATGATTTCTTACCCATACACATTGAATTAATTAATAATTAGGTTAATATGGCTCTTTATTTCCTACAACTATACGTGTAATAGGATTATAATATCAATTTTGCGAAAAATTGTCAACTGCATACAAATCATAGGGGGTAGGATCAGCCTCTCTTAATTTTTTGCACGAATTTTCAACTAGTATGACACGTATTTTTACTATTCCGCTTTATTCTTTTTTTTTTTCACAAATCATATAATAAGCACTAATATGCTACTCACACTTCCTCACAAGTCACAATATTTAGACAAAATCTGATATTAAATGTTACTCATTGATTTTTGATTGACTGTCACAGATGATTACATTTAATACTCTTCCCAAATTAGGTTCGATGCTTACAAAGGACCAATCCCAGCACGTGACCTTTGTTTGCACCGAGAGTAGCAATAGTTGAAATCCGACGGTCCAAAATGCGCCAGCCCATTACATAGTCCACAGAATCTAGAGAAACAACATGTCCCACATCTCCACCAAACCAAGTACGTACGTCCCACCACATATCAGTAGGTATATACTAATAACACTAGTGCACTACCCTATACCATTTCCCCAACCAGCACAACAAAAATCCGCCAGAAGGAAAAAAAAAAAGAAAAAAAAAGAGTAAAGTGAAATCGAGTGGATCTTCCTCTCTGTCCACCGGATATTTTCCATCAATATCAATCCATCAGACATGACCTAACATAACATGCATAATTCACACACATGCATGCACACATACATACATAGACTTGAATACATGTGTCACGTGACACCGCCATGTTGACCGACGAACGTAAGAAAGGGATTATTAAAAATAAAAGAGAAAAGAAAAAAAGAAAAAAGAAAGTCAGTGATGGAGGACAAGTGGGCTACGCAAACAACGATGAGTGGACCGAGACGAGGGGCGATCGCTTCGATTTCCCGCCAAAAGGCGCCGACGTGGAACCCACTGGGCCTCTTTTTCCCGCCAAAACGCCCACTTACTCGGCCTACGCCGAAGGAGAGGGTGACACGTGTCCTGCAACGCGACAAGTGTCCTCCAGCTGTTGGGGTCCTGATGATGGTAAGGACCTCCGCCTCCGTAATTTGTTTGCCTATCAGCAAATACTTTTTTTTTTAAAAATTATTTTTTGGGAAAGAAAATAATTTCTCTAGATTTTGGGGGTGTGAGACTGGATTTGACTGTACTGATGACGTGGCCGCAGTGATTCCTCTCTATTGCTGCTTTAATCTTACAGCTCAGCAAAGGCGTAAGAGGGCCTGAAATGGCCTTTTGGTACTATTTGTACAAAGATTTTAATTTTGGCATCTCCGGCCATCCGAGAGTGGAGCATTCTCTCTTTTAAGATTTTTTTTAAAAAAAAGGGAAAAAAAAACACTCTCTTTTTATTACCTATTTACTTATTTATTTGATTTTTATTTAGGAGCAGGCAAAACCAAAGCCACATTTCTATTATTAGTCACTGGCTCATTATTGCGGTATATATAGCTAAAATTAAGTATACAAAGTGAGCATTTACCCCCAGAAAAAAGTACACAAAGAGAGCTTAACTTTTTTTTCTGTTGTAAATTTGGGGTAAGTGGGTGTGTCACGTACTTTAGAGTCCACACTATCCAACTTCACGTAAAGTTCTCGTCTATATAACTTTTTTTGTGGTGTTTTACCAAAAGAAAATAGAGATATGGCTTTCTCTATATCTAAACTTACATCAAAATAATAGATATTATCACCTATATAGTACATATTGACCTTGTTTGATGGCCCAGATTCAGGGTTGAAACTGAATTCCTTTGTCCAGTCCCATAATTTTGGTCTTAAGGAGAATTAGACAAAAGAATTCAGCCTTTTTTTTTGTCCCCTTTTATGAGACTGAATTATTCTAACTAGAGGTTGGATTAATTTAGTCCCAACCCCAACACACATTTTGTTTTTCTTTTCTTTAATAATTTTTTTAATTAATATAAATATATATTTATAAATATTAAGTAAATTCTAATTTATATATTTTAACTAAAAAATATTTATTATTTTTATATACCTTTTTTTTATAAATAAATCTAAATCATATTATTTTATATAATCATTATTTAAATTTATCTTTTCTATTTTTTAAAATATTTATTTATTTATAAATTGAACATAATTAAAACTACGTTAAAAAAAGTTATTATATTTACTCTGTTTTAGTCCGCATCAAACACAGTATAGTACTAAATAATACTATTTAATTCAATCCAATTTAATAGTCTAATCCAATCTTGCATACCAAATAAGCCGATAGTCAAGAAATAATTATTACATAAAATAAGGGTGAATCTCACTCTCATAGCATATGATTTATGAGACATTCATTGATAAAATCACTCATCCTCGTTTCAAAAGGACGAAAAAAATATCGCACTGCGGAGGACCTATAATATGACAATGTGTAGTATGAGTACTCGCTTGAATTTTTGAGACCTGGTACACAAAAAACCGTGCCTATATAATTTTTGAGACCTATATAATTGGTACTCATACTACACATTGTCATATTTATTATAGGTACACAAAACTTTAGTGACAATTATACATAATGTGTAGTGAAAAAAAAATAGTACTCGCTTGAGTTTTTCGTTTTAGATATATATTTATAGAGAAATATTTCTCTTGCATTTTATGATACCGTACTCGGTAGGTATTATTTTCGGGGAACCGGACTTGTTAGTTGTTGTACTAGTAGTACTAGCCAGTTGTGTCCTAGCTAGTACGAATATAACATAGAGTAATTAATTGCCACATTTATTAATTATGTTATGCTGTAGATTTTAGTGTCAAGCAATTTAAAATGGTCGTTGGATTTGCCATAATACCAAGTTATTGTTATGAGCTAATTATACATTCATTTACTCTTTCTATTATGCAACGTGACCTTTCTAGCTGGGATGGGATCAGTAAGTTAAAGGCTGTTATTGAATTTATTCCTTTGCGAATTGCTAGAACAAAATTTTTGCCAAATGGGGAGACTTTATGGGTTAACGGCACGTTTGGTCCCTTGATTATGTAAATTGTTATGATTTAGTCCTTGTTGTTTTAGTTTTGGCAATTGACTCCCTGAATTTATTAATTACTGCCAATTAGTGCCAAGTTGAAAACAACAATGATTGGGTAATAGAAAAAGAGTTCTTTTTTTTAATTATCTTTTTAAGTAGAGCTTAACTAATCATCACTTATTGCAAAGAAAGAAAAGTAACTCACGTATGTTANATGAAAAACAAAGAGGAAAAACAAAACTAAAAAAATTAAACTGAAAACGTGTTCTTACATCAAGAATCCCAAAATGAATAAAAATTAATTAATTAATTAATAAAATTCTCCTTCGTATTCTTAGTCTCTATAGCTCTCTCCATTTACAAATTCCAAACTAAAATGTTACTTTTTAGCATGAAAGCTCCCTAAAATGTTAGTTTAATTCTTCTTCTTATTCTTTATGTTCTACTCCATATTTTTCAAAAGCTTAACCCAAAACAAAATTTAGACATAAAAAAAAAAAAAAAAGCAGACAAACCAAAACTACAAGTCAGAACTACATGACGTTGGACGAAAATGCCAAATGTCACACCAACATCCAGGGGTGGTAATTCGTATCAGCGGGTCGGGTTCGTGTCGGGTTGAAGTCTAATATATACACAAATTATAACAACTTGAACCTGATCCGTGACCCATCATGCCAGGTAAATATTAACATTAACCTGGTCGTACCTAAAACAGGTTGACCTAAACGCAACTCGTGTAATCCACTTTGGTAATAACACCCCACAATCTGATTTTGACCTATCAACACGCTGTTGACCTATTAACCTACTATGATCTGTATTTTTCTACTTATATTTTCACTTTCTAAGTCTATTACTGCCTCATTTCAAAACAAATGAATTAGGGACAATTTATAAATATAACTAATAACTTATAATCCTAAATACTTACATTGTACAAATTAAATATATCTATAATAATAGTCACAAACAATTAAATAAAAGATATTTTTATGATTTAATTATGCATATATTTTTTTGGCGGGTCAAGTTCGAGTCAAGCAGGTTGACCCGAACCCGATCCTTTTTTTAATTCGCATCATAAGGGTCAACCCAATTTCAACATGCATCCTTCTTCTGCGATCCGAACTCGCAAAAAATCGTGTCGTGTTTATTTCTTGTCATAACCTGAATAGCCACCGCTGCCAACTTCTTCATAAAGAGAAAATAAATTCAAACAAAAGAGCTTGAGCCTTGCAAACATCTTATACAAACATACAAATAATAATGGCTTTTTAGGACGAAGCTCAAAATCCTGTATTAATATCTATATATCCATATATGCATATATATATATATATTCTTCATATATTTTAGGTTATTTGCAAAAAATATACCTTGAAATGTAGTTTTTTTGCATTTAACTATATCTTTTATCTTGTACAAAATCATACATTCACATTTTAAATCTCTGCAAATTTGTACCTTCTGCATATAAATTGACCAATAAATTTCTTACTAAACATAAAATCTAAATAAAGGATATCTTATTTCTGCTGACTAACGCAAAAAATTTATTGAAAATAACTTAAAATAGTTAGCACAAATCATTTAGTTTGTACACAAAAAGTACAAATTTGTAGAAATTTGAAATGTGAAGATATAATCTTGCACAAGCCAAAAAATATGGTTAAAATTATGGAAATGACATATTTTAAGGGTTTTTTTTTTTTTTTTTACAATTATCCCTACAACTTTATGTTGATTCTTAAAAGAGAAACTAATGGTGATTGTGGTAGAATTTTCTTCTCCTTTTTTTTTTTTTTTGGTTTTCCACTTCAATAACAATCCAATTTTTTTTTAGTCTTTCCTTTTGTTTTTGGGATTTTGAGTTTTTCTCTTCAAGCCTCACATGCTCTGCACGTGCTTTTACCCTAGCACATTTAACGTCGATTACTTCAATTGCCAAGACTCAATAAGTTTAGGGAATAAATTGCTAGAATTAAACAAAAATGGACTAAATTATAACAACTTATATGGTCAAAGGACCAAATTTGCCAATAACCCATAACTTTTGGTTAAGTGCTTTTCATAAGTAAAATGGGTCAACTTTTTAGATTGACTCGTGAGTCGTGATTTCGATTTTAAACCGACATTACTCGACTCAAAAGTCTTTAAGACTCCAAAGTTGATTTTATTAAACAACATTAACGTTCTCTTAAAGCACAAACTGTAAAGTTACGAGGCTACAGTCCTTTAACTATAAATGCATCATTTAGACGTTACTTTTTGCTGTGTTTCAAAATGTAACTATTTAATTTACACACTTTTCTTACGGAAATACTGAAATTGTATTCTGGTCCTTTCTACACATGATTTGTTCAAATCTTTTTTTTTTTTTTTTTTTTTGGGACAAAGTGGAGAGGGAATACTAAATAATAACTTTAAACATGCTATCATTCTGACTAAATTTACTAACAAAAATGTTTACTTTATGTCTCATGTCTAAAGTCGTTTAATCATTTTTTCCCCCCTTGAGTTGAAGACTCGAAATAGTCAGCAGGTTCGGTGTCCAGTGGGGACTGACTTAGCTGATTACATCCTAAATGATAACATTTTCACACGAAATTGTCATGTTTTCTCTTTTGAATATATAATTTTGATTGGTTTGGAGGGTGGGAAGTTGATTGTGTGGTATGATTTGTTGTATATCCACTCTTATCCAGAGCTCAATTATTTGACACGTTCTTCTACTACAAATCTGGTAGCAGTCTACAATTTAGCAAACAGATGTTGTGTCGATTTCAATTATCTTACTCTAGTCTACTTGAATGAGCACTAGTGGGTTCGTTTCTGAACTTGAGCAAATTTCTTAAGCCCCGAATGCATGGATGTGTTGCTTTCAATAATGACACCCTACACCAATAATTCATATACTTCTTGCATACCTTTTATATTCTAGACCCTCCTTCACAAAGGTCGTTGCATCATAATTTTTTTTTTTTGATAAATTAAAAAAAAGTTATAGAATTCGAGAATGGCTTACCATTATAATCCCAAGTGGTAAACGATTCGAACTTAAAACCTCTTGATCGAGAGAGCGAGTATTCACCTGCCCATTAACAGGTGGTTATTGTATTATAATTTATATGTATACATACATATAATATATATATATATTCCATGATAGTCGAGGCCTTTGCAAGATTATTGCTTAAAAGGCTTGCTTGGTAAATGGTAAAATGCTTCTAGTATCCTATACTATTTAACATTGGAGAAAATATGTAGAAATGAAAAATGTTACCAAATAAAGCATAACTAATGACATTTTTCTTACGGGAGTTATTTTATTTTTTGCTGGACTACTAGACTTATTGTAGTCAGCATTATATAGGGTCTGAAGCAATTTTTATCCAGACCAGGGATCTTGATTATAATAGGTGTCCCATCCTTATTAATATGTGTCACATAAGTGGTGAAACATAAACAAATTTGCTGCTATTTTTGGATTTCTCTAGGCAGGGGTTTACCTTTTGAGAGCTAAATAATGCTAACTAATTTTTGAATTCAAGAAAATGTTTTTAGTGGTGAAATTTTTTTTGGAAGTTTTTATTGGATTGCAATTAGAGTCCAAAGGAAAATTGAATAGGCCGATCTGTAACGTTTTAACGTTACTATGCGTGGTACAAACGTAAACAAAGGGAAATGGCCATTGATGGCCATTGAAGCTCGGTGGTAACCGGTTTCGGTTTCAAAACTGTGAACTGAGAGGTTTTGATGGAAAATCTCTATAAATAGCTTTCTTGGTCCTCTCACTACTCACTTTTCAGATACATACGCCATCACACACGGTGAGCAAGTGTGAGAAACAGACAACGTCATTTCCGCAATTTTCCTCTGTTTCGGGCAATGGCTGGAGGTATGTTCTTTACTGTTTCAATGATATTGAAACGTGTTTGTATCATTGTTTAAGCCTACATTTGGTATCAGAGCCTTGTTAAACACCTCTGCCTTGCATATTTCGGTTTCTGTAAAAAATACTCGAAAAAAAAATTTTTGATTTGCAATTTTCTTTTCGGAATTTTTTGATGAAAAATGTGGTTAGAAATCATTAGGTAATTGATTTTCTAACAATTCTGTGATTTCAAACGTTAAAAATGGTGTCCAAAGGGCTGAAAACGAAACGGGTCAAAACCGGGTCCGAAACGGGTCGAAACCGGGTCAAAAAGACCCGGCTGAAGGTTGAAGACGACGAAAAACGACATGTCGTTTTCTTCAGCTTCAAAAAACGACATGTCGTTTTCACTCGGAGCTTTGGTTTCTGTCGTTGGGAAAAAACGACATGTCGTTTATATGGACAATTTTCAGTGGTCGTTTTGTCAAAACGACTTGTCGTTTTTCACTGTGAAACGCAGCCCTTTCGTTAGATAAACGGCACGTCGTTTGGTACCAGTCGTTTGGCAAAAACGACATGTCGTTTTGGACACCAATTTTTTCAAAAAAAAAAAAAAAAGGATTTTTTCCAGAATTTTAATATTCGGTTTTTGGTAAAAATTTACCATAATTTCAATACTTTGTGTAAATTTCATTAATGTTTGGTGCTTAATAATAATATTCTTATTTTAGTTTTAATGAATATTATTTTGAGACACTTAATTTCTTTAATGAAATTTTTATTATATTGGCTTATTTGTAAAAAAAAAAAAAATTCAATTCTGAATATTTTATGTGCCTAAATTTTTGAATATGTGTGTATAATTTAGTTATATGCATGCGATATTTGTTTAAGTTATTTAGCACATAAATAATTTATTTGTTGAGCATTAAAAATAAATATTTTTATGCAAATATTTTTCATGTTTATGGAATTGAATTATTTTATATATAAAATCATATTAGTGCATAATATTTATGTTTAAATTATGCAATTTATGTTTATGGAAATTTTGTTTTACAAATTTTAACATATCCTTTAGTTTAGATATTGTTAGAATTTGTGGAAATTAGGTTTATTCTCATAAAACTTGATTTTATACATAAAACTTTAGTTAAGTGCATTTTTTTAGCACATGAAGACTTGTAAAATGTTCACTAAATAAATATAGATAATTATTTAGGTGAACAATTAGGTTATGAATAATTCATAAACAATTATATGGTTGACATGAGAAAGCATGAGCTAAGGAAGTTCTACATAAACTAGTTCTGAATAAGCCATTGTGCCACTAGTTTTCCTGGGAACGCTACTCTGTCTAGGAATTAGTTTTTAATGAGGCAATGCCCGACCAATATTCTGGGAGTATACTTGGTAAATGCCTATCACGATACTGTATAATTGTTCTTA
>JXTC01000041.1:204939-219070 GCA_002914845.1 Trema orientale | reverse complement strand
TTCTTGGTCCTCTCACTACTCACTTTTCAGATACATACGCCATCACACACGGTGAGCAAGTGTGAGAAACAGACAACGTCATTTCCGCAATTTTCTTCTGTTTCGGGCAATGGCTGGAGGTATGTTCTTTACTGTTTCAATGATATTGAAACGTGTTTGTATCATTGTTTAAGCCTACACGATCAACCTTCAAAAAAAAAAAAAAAAAAAAAAAAAAAAAAAAAAAAAAAAAAAAAAAACAATAAACCGAAATAAGAAAAAGTAAACTAATTTAATCAGTTTTGATATAGCTGACAAACTAACCGAAAAGAAAACATATGTAAGAGAATTTTTATATTATTATTTTTTTTTTTTAAAAAAAATAAAACCTTCAAACATAACACACCACACTAGTGTATAACCCCCTCACCCTAGATTGAGCTGCCCTCAAACAAAAAGAAAAACGAAAAAAACGAATAATCTGACATTAAAAAAAAAAACTGAATTAATTCAGTTTGGAATGGAAATCATTAACAGACTTACGGAAATTAACTATTGCTAATCGACAAAACTGACCAACACCCCTCGTTACAATTCCAGTCCCGATTCACCTGCAATTATGGGCCGGAATCATCTAAATGGCCTAGTTAGCCCACGGTCATTTTGATTGCTGCAAATAGTTGCCCAAGTTGTAATTAAATAGTCAAAAACCCATCATTTTTTGACATGGCAGGCAGCCAGGCGGTATGGCTCGGGGTGGCATGTTACGTGATCTCTCATCCTTCTATGCAAAAATTTTAAATGATATCACTTGTTACTTACAGAACAAATGCATACAAGTTTCCTCGGTTTTTTTAAATACACAGAACAAATGCATACAAGTTTCCTCGGTTTTTTTAAATACATAGCCAACTGCCAATATATATGCATATTCACTGTAAAGGTCGTTAAGATTCGCTTTCTAAATTGTTGGGTAGACCCACAATACCCGAAAAATAGAGAATTACAGCTCCGTACCCTACCGTCCATACTTTCCAGAAATATCTTGCATATGAACTAGGGGTGGCAATATAGGTCATGACACGATAACACGACTCGAAACCCGCACGATTAGCTGAACCTGTTTGACACGAAATTGACTCGAATTGACACGATTAAGTAATTTTTTAATAAATTATATTAAATAATTATTTTCAAAAAAATATTTTTTCATGAATTTCTTGTAAATAAAATAAAAAACATAAAGCTAATGAACTAATTTCTCTTACTATAGTAAAACTTAATTAAAAAAATCAAGTAAACTAAAAATTATACTATTTATATAGGTTTTGACCCATCAATCTGCACGTCGTTTTCATTAAATAGGTGCACGTAGGTTAACCTGTTAACGACACGATTTAATTAGGTTAAACACGACACGACACAGATTGTCACCCCTAATATGAACTAGACTGCTTTAAAGATTATGCTTGTACATAACTCCGAGGAACTTATATGGTGTGGTTTGTGTTCTCCAACTGTGAAGATAGCTGACGCATTAGAACAGTATATACATTTTGATCAATATGAACATATTTGATACATTACGACTACATTTATTTTGAATATTATTGTGTGCAACAACTTCGTTTCTAAGATCTCTTGACAAAAAAGTGTCTGTACTTAATAACTTTATCAAGTCATTTGGTGATGAGATATAGAAAAAATATTGAGGAGTCAAAACTCGTTCCAGGAGTTTGTCTGATTGTATAGAGTGTTTCAGTTTTAATTTCGAACATGTAAACTTAGATAAGGAAAAGATCAAACTTTGATTTTTATCTAGGAATTGTACACATGTTTTTTCCCATCTAATAAGGATTATATTTTAGCTGTGTATTAATTTTATTAGGGCTAGGAGTTGAGTCTTTTCTCTTCTATTTAAAAGCCTTGTATTTCATCCTTATTTGGAGAGAGCAAGAAGAGGAACATTTCCTTGTAATTTAATGAGAGGGGTTTTGGGGATTTTGTGACAGCGAAAACCGACAAAACAAAACAGTTATGCGCTCTTAGTAGTTTTGGGTAATTACTAAAAGCAGAAAACGCAAGTATGAGTTTTTGGGCAGGACAAAAAATTTGGGGTATAATAGTCCTCTTGAAACTCTTGCTGGTAGTCTTCAAGATCACGTTAAATACTCATCTTCTTTGTTGTTTTCTTATAGGGCTTATATTTGTGTGCTCCAATCTAAATTTTGTCAAATATCTAGCTAGATTAAACACGTTCTCGTCTTAGGTGTGGGATACAATACATGGTAAGAAAAGACTTGTATGACTGGACCAAATACATAGTCATTAAACCATTACGTAATCATTAAACCAGTAGTGATGATTATAATAATTTGTTTACATGAACTGCCCACACATCCATTGTATGCCAGATAAAGATTCCCATTTCCCACCGTTTAGTTAGCTCACGTAAGATTTTAGTTTCACTTGATAAGGTTGTTATACTTACAGCTGGTCAAAGAACCCGGCTAGGAGGGAAGATTAAAATGAAACAAAGTTTTAGATGATGCATCAACTAAAATTCAAACAGAAGGACAATACTAATTAAAGATGCATATCTTCAAAAAGCTACCATCCTAGACTTAAATTTGCATTATTTCATATTAAGGTACAACACCAATGAAACGAGCCTGGCTCTAAAGGAGCAATAAAAAAACCTAAATCTCACTCTCCTTGCCTCGCTTGCATGGAAAAGGATGAACATATTTTTAGAACATCTCCTCTCCAGCAAGAACCTTCATTTGATAACAGACAATAAACAAAAAAGAAAAAAAAGAAATCAATATTCCGAAGTGGATGATAAATCAAAGGAGCTAGACTATATAGCTTTAGCCCAAAACCCACGAAGGTAAAACTCTTCTACTCTCAATTTGAGATGCCCATATTCCAAGAGACGGTAAAGCTTTTCCCTACAAGCAATGACAACCCTTTAACCTCCACCATCACACTCGTCCCTCCTCCATCTTCACCCCCACCCTCGACGTGAATTTGCTCCGTGGAACTCACCTCCACATCCGAAACACCAGCAGCCGCCGGCTTTCCGTCGATCTCAACCGCAGACGCCACTCCACTTCCGCCTAGTCCCAAAACGGTCACCTTCTCAACAATCCAACCGTTGTCCAAAGCGAACTTACCTTCCTGAACTTCTGACCAAAGTTTCACCTTCCCATTACTTACAGTAGCATAGAATTCAATATAACTAGATTGACTCCCAATTTTAATCTCCGGAAGCTCATCATCATCGAGGAAAAGTTTTCCCTCGGCTTTTCCTTCACTTTCGCCAGCCGGGAAAGTTACCACAAGGCTGAAAGGTGTTTTCCTCGCTTCCTTGGATAACAATCCCCCTTGCTGCATTGGAAGAATGGTGTTCTGATACAAATGAACGTTAACCACATGCAAAGGCGCATCGAGAGTAACGTAACGTCCACCTTTTGATACAATGGTCTGCGTCATATCGAATAAACTGTACCATGAACCAGGAGGAAACAGAGCTTTAACCTCTGATTTCCCCTGTTCTAGAACCGGAGATACCATTAGACTGCTACCAAGCAAGAACTGAGTACTCAGTCCATAGCACTCGGTATAAGTTGGGAATGAGAAGAAGAGCGGCCTCGCAATTGGGGCTCCGCTAATATGAGCTTCGTAGTTCAGTGTGTAAAGATAAGGAAGAAGCTTATATCTCATCCCCAGAGCGTTTCTTGCAGACTGAGCTACCGAATCCCATTGATAAAGCTCTTGTCTTGGGGAGTAGTAGTTAGCATGGTCCCTTGAGAAAGGGTAGAACGCCCCTACTTCAATCCAACGGTTGCAGAGCTCTTCGGTTGGTTGCGGGTAAAACCCACAAATATCCGAGCCGACCATCGGAACCCCGAAGATTCCGAAATTGAGCATGGTCGAAATTGAGTACCTCAAATTTTCCCAGGTTCCCTGGTTATCTCCAGTCCAATGAGCAGCATATTTCCCTGAACCAACATAAGTGGAGCGTGACAATATAAAGGGTCTCTTTCCTTGGAGCCCCTGAAGACCCTTATGAGTAGCAATGGATTGAGAGAAACCATAGAGACTATGAGCGTCGTATTCCAATACTCCGTTGTAGTGAACTGCGCTGGTGGCTATGGTTTTGAATCCAATTGGAACCTGCGAACCCGAGGCGTTGATCTTGTACGGCGGATCATCCCACCTCGTGTTTGTTATGTTCTTGCAGTCCAAGCAACATATCCAGCCGGGGCCTGTTCCGGTTGGACACTGCTTGCCCTTTGGAATTGTGCATTTTCCGGAGCAGAAATTCGATATTTCATTCATGTCGATCCATAGGCCGTCGACAGGGACGAGTTCATGGAAGCGGCGGATTTCATCTACCCACCAGGAGACTGTTTTCGGGTTGAGGAAGTCCGGGAAGTTGACGGCACCAGGCCAAACTTGAGCTAGGTAAGGTTCATTGTCCCACTTGATGAATACGTCGTTGGCAATGCCACGTTGGTATACACCGTAACTTGAGTTAACGGCGATTCCGGGATCTATAATGACGATGTACTTCATGCCAATGCTGTGTATCTTGTCCAGGAAGGCCAAGAGCTTGGGGCGAGGGTAGTTCGCTGGGTTGAGGGTGAAATCCTTTTTACCATCCATGTGATCGTCGTCATTCCAAATCACGTCAAGTGGGATTTGAGCCTTTTTATAACTATCAACGACATCTTCAACTACTGATAGATTATGGTATCCCCATCTACATTGGTGGAACCCTGTTACATCAAATATCACAGCACAAGTTTAGTTTCCACATTCTTACAATTAGAGGAGTAATGCCTTCAAATTTCTCAACAACAAGGGTAAATTTATCCACACATACAAAGTTACAATAGCTACCATTTTAAAACAAATTGTTTGTACTAAAGTAGTCTTGGCATTATAGAGAACTAAAGAAATAATACCTCCAACTTTTTCTAAAGAAGGCAGGTAAGCAGGTTTAGATCTTATAGACCCTTTTTAAGAAAGAAGATAAGTTTGGTAACTCACGCAACATTAATATGCCAAACCTGGTGGGACAGCTTATACATGAGCTACATAAAGTAAAAAAGTTCATCGTTTAAATTATTGTTAGGAGTCGTTGCAGCTCTTGCTCTCAAAGATTAGTCTTATCTATTGACCGATATGCCATATTTGTTAATGAATAATGCTACCTTACATTCAAGCTAAAAGTCCCAAGTCATAATGAAATCCACTCGCTTAAACCAATCGCTCATAGCTTTTACAAGAGAAAAAGACGGAGTAGACAGGGTACAATCCTCTGAGCCACATTTGAGACATAGTGACCCGGGGCCA
Organism: Trema orientale; assembly: GCA_002914845.1. Classification (NCBI taxonomy): domain Eukaryota; kingdom Viridiplantae; phylum Streptophyta; class Magnoliopsida; order Rosales; family Cannabaceae; genus Trema; species Trema orientale. Next base: position 213,727 of record JXTC01000041.1, on the reverse strand, counting down.
AACATCAGTGCAACTAAAAACGAAATAAATGTACCGATTTTCTTCTCCCTAAGGGGAAGAAATTTACCACTCGGTTCAAAAATGATAGTTCTCCCTACCGACATCAAAACTAGTAACATCATACAAAAGGGACAACATTAGCACCGTAGAGACACCTGCAACCCAGGCTAGTCTCACACATCACATGGCATTTATGCAAGCAGCATTGGACCAGACAGGTACAGAAAACATTACCCAGAATGGCTTTCTCTAAATTAGCACTGATGGGGTCCTACTAATTACAATTATCACTACATTGCCATTAAGTTAGGAAATGGATCGGTCAATTTCTTCCACCTAGTGTGTTAAAGACGATATTTAGAAAGAAAACAATACTTGCAAGGATCTAAGCGGACACTCTGCTACTCCAAGGGTCCACATGTCGCTTTAGAGAAAATATGCGAGACAGGGGTCAAGATTTTTGGCTTGAAAAGTAATAAGAAAAGTAGCTAATTGTGATGGCAATATTAATTATCACTTTCCAACTTTACGTATGGCCTTGTCTTTAATGAGGACTTAAATTAAGTTACTAATCAAAGAAAAGAACTTTGTAGACCCAAAAGCTGTTCTGCAGAGATCCGTATTAAAAAATTGATGAGTGATGAGAGTTTTAAAATGACAATAAAGTAAGCAGGTAATGGACCAAACCCACCAACTCGAGTTTTAAAAAAAAAAAAAAAAAAAAAATCTAAGTTTTGCAGCATATATAGGGGGTCATGATATGCCCAAATTCATGTATTGATTGACCATTATACAAAATCTTTACTCTAAAAACCTACCATTAGTAAAGAAAACAAATCACATTTCTAAAAAATCAAATCCATCAATCCCGAAAGCATATGAATAATTCACTTCATAATATTAAATCATAGATAATGAACCGAAGGATTTGGGACCACCAACAGAACCAAATATATACGTATTAAAGAATAAAAAAAAATCGTTATAGAATAATAATGATTAACAAAATACGGATAAGAATAAAGGGGAAATCGTACCAAAAGACCAGTAAGGCATGGGAGCCGGTCGACCGATAAACGACGTGTACTGATCCACGACCGTAAGCGGCGACGGTCCGGAGAAGAAGTAAAAGTCGAAAACGCCCCCGATGACCTTATAAGTCAAGGAGTTTCCCCTGTAAAACACGTCCATTCCGTTGCTGTTGAGCAGCAAAACGCCGTGAGCGTAGGCCTTGCCGCCGACGTTACGGAGATCCATGTACACGGGGTGGGACCCATACAGATCGGTGTTCAGGTTAATGGCGGAGACGTCGGTGGTGTACAGGGTGTACGGGTCGTTGGGGTACAGCTTAATACCGTGGGGCTGCGTGTTCTCCCCCAGCCCGTACAGCGACGCGTCCTTGGGCAACCGGGTCGAAATCTCGAGGTACTGGTCCTTGAACACCAGGTCCCCAAAAGGGTCCGACTCTTCCGAGCTGGTGTTGAAGAGGACCTGGCCGTCGGACTTCCTCTTGACCGCGAACCCAAACGGGTCGGAAACGTAGCTGAAGGTGAGCTCCGACCCGGAATACTCGGAGACCGTAATCGGGTTCGGGTTTTTCCGGGACCGGGTTATGGTCTGCTTCGTTACCGGAGGCTGTTCCCTCGGCAAGAGGTTGTACGGTACCTCCCATCGTTGCCTGTCCGCGTCGGTGATGTGGACTCTCAAACGATCCTCTGTTTCGTGCCTAAGAAAAGAAATTAAAAAAAAATAAAACAAAAAACAGAGCGAGTGAGATTAAACGACGTGTCGTTTCATGGGTTTTCTTTCTATATACAAATACAATGTAGATAAAAAATGCTTTACTTGACGAAGAGTTGTAAATTGGGGATATCAGAGCCGTAGATATTGTTCTTCTTCTTGACTTGGAGGTGGCCCACCAAACCACCGTCTGGGGTTTCTTCAGCGGCGATTAAACGGTAGCCTTGGCCAATCTTGGTGGGAGCATTGGTCTTGGTTTTGGTGGAGGAAGAAGAGCTCACTCCATGTATTAAAAACAGAGCTAGAAATAGTGAAGAGAGACCAAATGAGGAAGGCATCGCTCTCTGCTCAAGAGTGAAAAGCTCAGACAACCATTCGGACTTGGGACTTGGATATATAGAAGAAACCTCCAGAAAATTAAATTATAATTTTTCTTTTCCTTTTCTTTTTCTTTTAGTTAAACGAAAAAAAAAAAAAAAAAGAGGAAAAAGATAAAAGAGCTCGCTGAGCTCACAGTTACTCGAGTCAGTAGAGTTAGTATGAGAGAGAGAGAGAGGGGAATAGTGTGTGTATGTGCGTGATTGGGTACGTGTGGGTGCCCGAGACCGTCGTGTCCACGTGATTATGATGGTATGTGGGGACAGTGGGTCCCACCAAGGGCTATTGACATTATGGATTGGCTCAGGAAGTGGTAAAGAAGAGCAGCGCACCGAATGGGATAGTTACGGATAAGGGGCTTGGATTGGGTGGGAGAGTATAGTAGGAACGTACGTGGAAGGGTAAGTGGATCCGATTCCGAGCTGTTTTCGTGTAGTTGCCGTTAATTAACTTATTAATGTTTGGCGCAGAATGTGACGAAGACGAAACCGTGATTCTCGGTGCTTAAAACGTTCGTGCTAGTCCCGTCAAAAACTCGCCAGTCACGAGTAATTTGCAAGTTCTATCCATCTTTGTCTCATCCGACGGTTGTAATTTTTATTTTTTTTTTGTGAGAAAAAAGGGGGAAATTTGTATGCTGATTTTCCAATTTGTGGTTTTTTCTCGTTTTGGAACGTTTTGTTTCAATAGTTTGTCCCAATTTAGAATAATGTTACAATCTAACTACAATAAAATGTTTTGGTCTCTTGTTAATCATGATTAAATCTCATTGAGTGGGAATAATGTTAAAATCCAACTACGATAACATGTTTTGGTCTCTTGTTAATCATGATTAAATCTCACTGAGTGGAGTGACTTAACGATGAGGTTTTTGTAGTCACAGTTAGAGTGCTAGTGCCATGTGGTTCTTCTGAGCTTAAATGTGAAGGTTTGTCCTTTAAAAAAAAAAAAAAAAAAATTTCCTTAACGTACGAGAGACTCCTATGGTAACATTCGAGGGAATGTTATACACTAATTGTGCCTTTCTCAGACTTTTTTAATTATATATGTAAAAGAGCTTTTGAATAAATGATTAAATCTATTTAATCCTAATAAATACTTCAATGCTAGATGAGAAAAATCAGCATATCATAAGTAGAATTGAGGCATTAGTTACATCGGTGCGTTTCAGTATTTCGATAATGACCAAAAGAATAAATTTGTAGAAGTTGGATGACATTAATATTAGGCAGAACATGTAGAATACTATAATTGCACAGAAGGAACAGAACTGGAAACTAAATATTAACCAAAAAACAAAAAAAAAAAAACTAATAAAAATATGAACAACCTAGAAAACATATATAATATCGATATTGTAAAGAAAACAAACGGTTAGTCAAACCAGGGTATGTGTATCATATAATGTGTCCTTAAAAAAACTCTGTTTTAAGTTGTTAGGGAAAATATACAAGTAATATAATTGCACATAACAAATAGAACTGGAAAATACATATCATGTGGAAACTATAAAAAAAAAAAATGAAACTGGAAAATATATATGTTGTGCGATCTTTATATCTATGATCTCGGTCAATACCAAGAAATAAAAATCAAAATGGTCAGCTAGGAGGTAAACACGCCAAATTGCATATTTACATCTCGACTAAAGTGTGACTTTCCTCGAATAAAAAATATGCGATCAACAGAAAAGGAAACTAAATCGATCTTCCTAGAAACAGGTAACCTGCAGAGAAATGGAAATAATCTTCTGTATGGAGATCAAGTAATCTATTTACTAGATATTACCTAATTCTGTATTGTTACTCAAAATTATATCATCTGTTATGTATTTTCCCATTCTCACAATTGGGAAACATTAAGCCACCCTCACCTATATAAAAGGGCTTAATCTCATTATCTTTCATCTCAGAATCAATTCATTATACACTCACTCTCTGTAATTCTCTCTGCTCTCACCTTGAGACTTAGAGAAACTCTTATAATTCTCCATAAAATATTGAAGAATAGTGGATGTGGGCTCATCTATTTTTGGGGCTGAACCACTATAAAATTCTTCTCTTCATTTGTTTTATTTCTTCAATCTGTTTCATACACAAGCTACATCTCGTAACTTTCTAAATTCATTGTTGACAAAATCTCTGTCAATAATATACAATACTGAAATTGTAAAGAACACAAATTGTAAGTCGAACCAAAGCCTTTGTATCATACAATGTCTTTAAACCAAATTCGCATATTTTCAATGGTCGTTTGAGATCGTTAGACGTCCGTTCTATGGGATATAACGTCTTTGAAAGTAGCAAGTGGTGTACTAAATCTCTACTTGCAACAAAATGTACATGTAAACTCTATCAAGACGCACCAAAAACTAGAACTAGAGAAATACTAGAACCAAAATTAGAAGTAGAGAAAACACTAGAATTAGAGGAAAAGACACTAAAGAAGAGCTTATGATTTTTTGGTCTGATTAGAATGTAGGAAGACGACCTCTATTTATAGGATTCAAGGGGTGCAGTTACAAAAAATTATTTCCTCTAATTAATCTCTTATTAATTAAAAAAATATTTTAAAATAAATGGTCATCAGTTACAGAATTATTATAGACATTTTATCAACTACAAATATTATAGACATTTCATTACCTAAAACGGTTTGATAACTTCTGAGGTTATAATCTATAACTCAAAAGAAAAATTAGCAAATAAACAGTTCCCTTAATTTTCTTTTAACTCATTTAGTATATTTTGAGTCTCAATTTCTTTTGAACTTCATTTTGAATGAAGCTATTTTTTCCAATAATAATTTTTTTCCAAGTAAAAAAAAATGGTACTAAAAGGAATTAGTACTCGACGAATGACGATTCCTGCGATTAAGCTTGATTTTTAAGTTTTGTGTAAAGTAAATGGTTTTACATTTTTTTTTTTTTTGCTTGAAAAAGTAAATGGTTCTACTTGATGTACGAAATAAGATGTTCCTGGGCAGTGGGATCATTAGGTCCACCAATTACGGAAAAGTAGGAACCTACATTCAACATTGTGTATTTATTTTCTTTCTAATGTAGATTAATTTCTCTACTCGTTTTTTCACTTTAATTTCCCCTTACGGTATATGTCGGTGGTAACTCTGAATAAGATTGTCAATTGAGCCAAAATAATTGGCGCAGTTTTTTTTTTTATTATTTATATTTTTTCTTCGTTTCCGTTTAGGCTTTTTACAATGGTTTACGGGAAAGGATAAAATTGGACATAATCACCATATATTAATTAAAAATTGGCCAACTCGGACAAATGATGTGACATCATGTAGAAAAGGTTAAGAAAGTTAGAGATGATCACTGATATGTAATTATAGGTTATTGCTCAAGAAATACAGAAAATCGTATTTTAATTTGAGAAGCGGTAGAGGAGATTTTTGGAGGGATGGAGAAGGGTGGAGAGAAAAAGATGAAGGGAGAGCTATAATTTTGTGTTTGGCAGGAGAGAAAAAGAAGAAAAAGAGAAGTAAAAAAAGAGAATTTCTCTCCAAATCCACAAAAACTCATCCTTCCAAATTAGAAGGACACGAGAAAATTAAAAAGAAAAAATTTTGAATTGACAAATTTATTTATCAAATCAATTAATTTTAAAAAATCAAACGAATAATATAATAATTTAATAAATAAATACTCTTCGCCTTTTTCACTCTAAGTCATCTCTATCAAACAATTCAAACGATTATTATTCTCTTTTCTCTCCATATTCTCTTTCCTTCCGACCTTTGTCCCTCCCACCAAACATAACCAGCCTTACCTATTGTATGAAACAGCCATTGCAAACACAAAAACGAGGCGGTCCAGTTATTATTAGATTTGGGTACAGACAAGAAATTCAATAATATAAAGGAAATTCAGAGATCGAGGAAAAAACGAAAGCGTGACTGTGTTTTGACACCATATGGTTGTGTGGACCTTATTAAAGATATTTGTCATTTTTTTTCCGCTCTTTTTGCTAGACAATTTTCCATTTTTGTGCTATTTAGTTAATTTACGATTCAATGTGTTTGTCTCTTATGTTTCTTTTATAATTTTGAGTGAACCGAGACATTACATATGATGAAAAAAAATCTGCCCGCAGAAGAGGTAGGTCAGATCTGCAATATTTGCGTTCTTTATGTGTAGCTAAATAATTGTTTTTGGAATATAACACTTTTAAAGAACAAATTCCTTTAAAACTCTCTATAAAAAAGAAATAGTACTTTTAAGTTATAACATGATCATGCTCACCATGCCGGCGCCGGCGGCCAGATGAAAATTATAACTCAAAAATGTTTATTTTGCCTATTTTTAAAATTTTAAAACATAGGTCATACACTTTTAGAGGATTTAATTTCCACTTCTCTTTGAAAATGAAAGTTTTAGTGTTCTTTAGTATACAGTATTAATAACAATTAATGTCGTCCCTTTTTTGTTTCGACAATTAAAGAAATAATGTACGTTATGAAATCATTTTCTTATGCAAGAAATCTAACTTGGCTTGGTGATGTTCGACATAATTAATACAACAAATTCAACAAACTGATTGCCTTCTTATTCAATTATCACTAGCATGTCTACAAAAATCAAACAAAAGAAACTTATTGTAGTTACGTTGTTTATCAGCGGGGACGGAGGCGTTAAGCCCCCCATTCATTTTTTTATTTTCTTTGAAGAGGCCAAAAAATTTATATATATTCATAATTTTTTAGCTTAAATTATATGCTAAGTCCTCACTAAAAAATAAAAAAAAAAATATAAAATAATCTCATAAATAAATAAAACATTGTTTTAGTCCTACTAGACAAAATTTTTGGCTCTGTCCGTCCTGCTTATTAGTAATATTGACGATTATCATTAATGAATTTCAATCACATTGATGGTACAAATAACAATTAATGCTAAACATATCTCATTAAAACAATTCATTAGCAAATATGGATCGATCTACAACGTACTAGCATCCTTAACCGCTAACGAAAGGCCAACCCTCAGTCCCTCTAGTTCAAAAAAATTGTCATAAGGCAATGAGATTGATTTATTTTCTTGAAATACGAGTACAATGTCAGCATGACACGATCATATTTTGAATCCCTAAATTAAAATCCTTGTATTCAAAGCAACAATACAATTTATAACTAAAAAAATTTGCACGTGATGTGCTTATTGCTTTATTTACTATGGGGGACTCGATACGAATAATGGAATCAAACCGTTGTTTCAATGCAAGGACCATTCGGCAATTCGAAAATTATTAATATTAACAATTTAACTGGCCTCTCTAGGGAAATTAACAACAGATAATTTACTATTTGCACGAGTAACAAGTATATCAGAGGACAAACGATTAGGCAATCCTAAATTCGAACTCACATGACGAAAAATAGATACTCCCCTGATTTGTGAGAGCCGTGCGTAGAGTGCTGCTTACAGTTGTCCCATTACTTATAGAAATTCCATATGGCATGGTAAGGCATCACCCTACCCATAGACAATGTGGTTAGCTAGCTATGATCTTTGGTCGCTCTCCGTTAACCATTTTTTTCAGCAAAAATTTGTAACATATACACTCATATATAGTAACTGATGAACATACATAAAGAGCCTATAGAGATTATAATCACGTTTACTAATTGGTAAAAAGAATGAGTGAAAAGGGAAGAGAGAGGAATAAAAAATAATGAGCGACAGAAATTATAATTCAATTTTCTTATTTCTTTTGTTATATAGACGCATAAAAGAAGCAACTTTTCTTTCAGAAAATAAGCTCTCCATTACGGATTTGTAAACATTCTCTATATATTCGGAGTGTAATCGTAATAGTTTTTATGCACATAGAAGTGAATGTCTTCTATTGAAATGCTAAAAATCTATAAATGAGCTACTGCTAGATTGATCAATAATCTATTGGCCAATATTAGACGCGCATCATTAGAAAGATCTCAACCAATTAATAATCATCGAAAACAATATTTTAGGTAGTAAAGTAATTAATCAAACTTCAAAATAAGTAATATATAGGAGAATCTAGTCTCTAATATGATGATAATTCAACGTCCATGAGTAAAATACAGTCTTCGATCTTTATATATATATATACACACACATATATCCTCATAATAAAATTTTATAGTTTCAACCATAGCATGAATGATCTTACAAAACTAAATTATTACAAATTACCAGGCAGTCATATATATATGTGTCGATGAGATAAGCAGAATCACCCCTTTTCTTCTACTCCAAACTGTTTTCCCTACTTATTTAATATGCAAAAGACAACAAAGTTTCTGATCACAATATTCTTAGGATTCCTAAACGGGTGTTAAAAAAATCCACCGTTCATGAAATCTAATGAAAATACGTTTTTTGGACTCTATATATATAGTAAGGATATTATAAACGATATAAATTGCGGGAATCGAACTTAATATTGATAAAGAAAAATACGTATTTTTATATACAATGGTACATGAATCTGATACTGACATACAATTAAAAGTGCATGGTTGCACGTGGAGACAAAGATCATTTTTGGATTATTCATGATCTTCAGTTTAACACCATCAAGAAACTGTCTTCGTATTACAGACCGCCGCATAATTACAACGTTAATATAATACATCCCTTGCATTAATTAATGTTAACTTGATTATT
>JXTC01000041.1:35013-188491 GCA_002914845.1 Trema orientale | reverse complement strand
TTGTAATTCTCCAGAAAATAGTGAAAAACAGTGGACGTAGGCTCATCTTTTTTGGGGCTGAACCACTATAAAATTCGTGTCTCTTTATTTACTTTGCCTTATCAACCTTTTTCATACACAAGCCACATCTCACAATTTCCTAAATTCATTGTTGACAAAACCTCCGTCAACATAAACCAATATTTTTCCTCGATTTTGATTTTTAAAATTGTAGTTTTTTATTTTAGAAAGAAGAGAACTTTTTAATCCTAATGGATGGCCCAAATATATCCGCGCGACTAACCGTAGTACAACTCTTATATATTTCGTACAAATGTTATAATAGCTATTTTCTTCTAATATTTGATAATACTGTTTAAATCATCGTCATTATCGCAACTGCAGCATCAAAGTTTAAGCACAGTGATAGTTTCATCTATGTTTTTTTTTTTTTTTGTTTTTTTTTTTTTAAATTTTTTGGTCGAATTCCTAAATACTCATTAGATTATTACTTTACAATGGTGAGCAATTGAAGGCACTACTGGAAGGAAACGACACCAATTTAGATGCCGTTTTCATATACATCACACATTTGCTTGCGTTTGTACCTGATTGCTGCTTCTTCCCGTCGCCATTCCATTTTTCCCCCCTAAAGTAGTATTTCTCTAGTTCAGACATGCACAGTGGGACCTAAAATGTTGGTAAACTTAATATAGGTTTCCGTAACAAATTATTGTTTCAATTGCTGGGAAATACAGAAAGAAGAATATTAATATTGTTTACTAGCAATGGTAATATTTTTTTTTTTTTTATAAAAGGAGGGAAAATTTGTTTAAAACTAAATTGAAGTGCATTAAACAATTAAATATCACAAGCTTTGATTACTTCTTATAATCCATGTTAGACTATATTCTTTTCCTAAATTAAACTCACCGGTCTCCATTTTTATTTCCCTTTCAAACACGGAAAAATACTCATATTTTTTACTGCTTCATATGATTCATTGCGGTGAAACTACTCCACTCTGATAGTTTGTTGTTAACTAATAGTTCCAATATACCTTCCAACTATCCTAATCCTATCTATTTTGATAATCACATCCATATTAAAAAACTCTTTAAGTTTGAACACAAATGGCTACAAGAAATTTTTTCGCTTGGTGCACGGCCCAAATCTAATATCTCTTTTATGCTACCATAGGGGATGAAATTCCATATTCCACCCCCACGATCAAGCTGGACTTCGGATATTGAAGGTTCTAACTTCTTGCTTCTTTCCGAGTAAGCTTTTGGTGGGACACTTGATCTGTTGATTTTTATGGAAACAGATTTTTGGGCCAAATTAGTGTCACTTTTTTTAAGTGTCTACAACTACGAATTAGTGTGAAGAAAAAGTTGTATTATAAGTTTATAGTTGGGCCTATCACCTATGTCGACTTGATCCTGTTACGTTATCTCTTTATATTGATCTCTTATCTTTATGTCCCTCGCAAAGCAACTCCAATAATGATATGGATTTGAGGAGTCCATGTGGACACTTGCTAGATGCTCATCTTTATGTCCATGTGGATATATATATGTTCGACTTCTGATGTATGATTCATGTCAAATAAGACTCGAAAATTTAATCGGTGGGCAAAATACACGTGATAGCGGGTGATATATACTCACCTTTGGATACCTTAAATGTTCTTGCTCAGTTGTACTATAAGATATAAATATGCTAATAAATATATCAAACGTTTAGTATAAGGTATTTAAAATGTTTTATTGATACCATTGATAATCTGTAATGGTTTCTAATAAGAATGAAAATAATTCCTTCAAAAAAAAAATAAGAATGAAAATAAGGAAAGTGTTTTATTTTTTTTATTTTTTTATTGTATTTACTTCCCCCCCCCCCCCCCCTTTTTTTTTCTAAGAACATAAATGTGAATCTATCATATAATCAGTTAAATTTGACTCCTTCTCGTTTTTTTTTTCTCCTCAAATGCTTTCTTATCAGGATTCTTTTCATTAGGAATTAATTAATGTGCTTAAACGTGTTCATCAGTCAATTTTCATCGAATTCCACTGTATGCACGTACATTATTTTTGACCGGTATGAAGAATAGGGGAATGGCACTAGGAGGGATCATACGTGGTTGATTCTGTTGGTACACAGTAATATGAATGGTTTAAATTCGGACACTCTATGTTTGGAACTTAGATTTTAGTATAGAAAGAAAAATGTGAAGAAAAAATTGAAAGAAAAAGAGAGAGAATATTTTCCTAAAATTCTATAAAATTTAATTTTCGAAATTTTTCTCTCATAATCTTCTCATTATAATCTAAATCCTCCAAATTTACTGAAAAACGTCCTTTATAGAATCTCTGTAAAAAATTTTCTTTCAAGTTTTGATAAAATCTAAAAAGAAAAAAAAAATGAAATTCTGAAGAAAATTTTTTTTTCTTCAAGATCCAAACGGAGCCTAAGTCTATTTAAAAAAAAAAATAGAAATATTCTTGGTATGTAACCTGATGGTTGATCCTAAGATAAGGACTTTCAAATTTTTGAGTCTAATTAGTTTTGAATTTAACACGATATTTTGTAGAAACTTTAGTTTTGGTGTTTAAATTTTGCATAACATCAGATTAAGGAGAAAGATTGGAACTAGATTTTGATGGAGAGACAAGGTCACAAGGATAAGGATTCATGTGTAAATATGAAGCAGAAAATATCTTTTCTAAAAGCATCTTATTACTCTAATAAAGAAATCAAGTCAAAAGAAAATGTCATTTCCATCGTATTTTTTTATAAACAGTTCCATGGTACTATGTCATCATCAATCATTCAAACTTTATTCTAATCGGCTTTGTGGAGGAGAAAATAAAATCGTACAGCCGGTAATTTCTCTTTCATTAATTGCATATTGAAAAAAGAGGGCTCACAAGATCTTTCTCTTCGTGAAATTTTTCTCGGTAATTTCTCTTTCATTAATTGCACATTGAAAAAAGAGGGCTCACAGCCTCACACGATCTTTCTCTTCGTGAAATTTTTCTCTATGATTTTTTTTTAATATTTCTATTTAATTATTTGGTACTTCTACTAGTTCTACATGTGTAAAGTAGATACTCAATAGTCAATATGTGTAAATCTACAGGAGTCCTCTCCCGTATGAATCAATCTCGATATGTGTGGATTTTTCTATTCTGATTTTTTGCATTGTTATGGTATAGATTTAAAGCTTATAAAATCTAAATCTAGAAAATCTTATATTGTCAAAAGATTTATATCTACTTCCCTCAAATATATATATATATGGATAAGTGTAAAAAAAAAATAATAATAAGTATGACTTTTTTGCAATTTAAATTTTTTTTTTTAGTTTGTGTAAAATTATACATTTACATTTCAAATCTCTGCAAATTTGTACATTCTGTATACAAATTGAGTGATTTGTGTTAACTGTTTTAAATTATTTTTAATACATTTTTTGTATTAGTCCGTTTAAATAAGATATTTTCAATTCAGATTTCGTGTTTTGTGAAAAATTTGTTAGTCAATTTATATATAAAATGTACAAATATACAGAAATTTAAAATATAGAGGTATAATTTTATAAAGACCAAAAAATAGGATTTAAATTACAAAAAAAGCAATATTTCAAGACATTTTCTTCCCGATAACCCATATATATTTACAGAAAATGCGGGATAGAGGGGCAATAGAGATTTCACTGGTGGATTTATAGTCAAAAGAGCTTTAAATGGGCTAAGCAAAGTTATCTATATCTCAATCTTTATGTTCATCAATAAGATACAGTATAATATAATTTATCATTTCTATTTAACTTGATGAAAACATTACATACTTTACCACCAAAAAATTTATATATATATATATATATACTGTTATACAATTCAGGAAAATGAATAATAGAACATGACCCACCCAATTAGTTGGACCGGCGCAGTGATGGACACTTTTGACTAATTGAATTCTATTTTTGTGGCTGAGATGATGATATTCGATGCCTCCTACAGCGCGTAACACCAGAGGCCCAGCTGACATAATGACAGCCTTTGTCCTAACAACACTATAACGTTGTGTACGAATTTTAATATGACGTCATATTTTCACACTGCAAGTACAGAAAAGGAATAAAGTATGTGAAATTTTATTGACTATGCTCAAGTGAGATCTCAAATTTGAGATATATGTTCTCCTCAAACTACTCTAAAATATATTTTTGTGAGTAATTGAACGACCAAAGTGCTTCCAACAATTTCGATACATTTTGCTAAATTTTGATGATTTTTAATTTTTTAACAAATTAGAGGCATTGAGGTCTACAAGGGTTTTTTTTTTTTCAGAGAAAACATTAAAACAAACATATTTTCTAAATATAAAGTATTACGAGGATTAACAATGCTAAATTCATTCTCTTTTTTACTTTTATATGTCATTGCTTGAGACATATATTCTATAAAGTATCTCATATTTCAAAAAATTATAAAACATAACGGAATCCACACATGATTTATCAAATAACAAAACAAAATATTGGAAAAAAGAATGATCATAGAACTCATTTTTAATAAATTTTTTTAAATAATATAAAGAGGATTACTTTACTAAGATATCACATTGCGTGAAACCTATAAGTTTTATAGGTCCTACGCATTTGTTACACTTTTTTTACGCTTTATTTTATACTATCTTAGTTTCACTACATGTCAAATAAAAATAAGAGTAGAGCAATGCTATGAGACACTAGTGGTATTCAACACCAATATATCAATTTATTATTAGGTGATTATAATTAATAAATTAGGTCTCACGTGGGTCCACTGATATGTAATTATAATTATCTAATAACAAACTACCATCTCATGTGGTGTCTAACACCACATGATGCTTCATAGCATTATTCTAAAAAGAGATATTATCACTTTTATACATTGTATTTTGATACTTTGTTCAAATTATGTATTTTGGCTATTATCAACATTAATTTTTAGGTTTGAAATCTGTTACAATTTATACCTTGACACCAATTTAGAGCCGTCAATTTACCAAGTTGTCGTTTAAAAAATTAAAAATAAACCATATAAAAACTGATCCGAGAATAAATTTATTAAATCATCTTAGTAAACTAATTGCTCTAAATTAAAGTCAAGAGTATAAATTTGTAACATATTTCAAATTTAAGAGATAATATTGATAATAACCAAAACAAAATGTATAAATGAACAAAGTGTGAAAATAGAAGGTACAAAAGTGATAGTATCGGTTCTAAAAATAATGGGATTTTTGGCATGATTAGTCCATGAATTTTTCGATAATTTGCAATGTATCCCTTAAATTTTTTTAATTAGCAATCAGGACCCTGAATTTAGGATTTTTGGTAGGATTAGTCCCTAAATTTTTCGATGATTCGCAATATATCCCCTGAACTTTTTTTTTGACAATTAGGATCCTGAATTTAGGATTTTTGGCATGATTAGCCTCTAAATTTTTCGCTGATTTGTAATATATCCCCTGAGTTATCTGCAAATTTTTTAAGGGCATAATGGTTATCTCACTTGGTTTAAAGACAAAAATAACAAATGGGAGTTTGAAAGGGAAAAAATAGTTTTGAAATTCAAATTTTTAAACAATTAAAGAATAAATTACAAATCAACGAAAATTTCAAGGGCTAATCATACCAAAAACTCTAAATTCAATGGCTTAATTGCCAAAAAAAAAATTCAGGGGATATATTACAAATCATCAAAAAATTCAGAGACTAATCATGCTAAAAATCTTAAATTTAGAATTCTAATTGCCAAAAATAAAAATTCAAAAAAATATATTACAAATCATCGAAAAATTCAAAAACTAATCATGCCATCAAAATAATGATACGAGAATAGTATAAAAGAGAGAGTGAGTGAATCAAATAGACGTGAGGTGGGGAGTGGGGCTAATTTAACAGTACGGTAAGAAACAGATTTCGCAACGCAACCAATAAAAAAAAGGAGTAAAGAAAAAGAAAGACAGGACGCACGCCACGTGTCATTAACATAATGGAAGAGTACGATTCAGAAACTTACAGCCTAGTAAGCTCAGAAACACACACTCTCTCTATAACAGTTAAGAAAGAATATAATCTCGATTTTATGCCTCGTCTTCCCATAAAGCATTAAAAAAAAAAAAATACAAATTGGAGTGAGGGAGATTAAGCTATCGTCACTTGTGGTGACACGGAATCAATCTCGCTGGGACAGATGTCAGACGGCAGAGGAGCGGAGGCGGTGAAGAGGAAGCCGCCGGGGGAGAACGACGCCGTTTCTGGGAGGAAGAAGAAGAAGAAGGCGCGAGAGGATGAAGAGATCACCGAGACGACGGAGGACGAAGTCGAGGAATTCTTCGCCATCCTCAAGCGCATACACGTGGCGATCGGATACTTCAAGAAGGGAGCTGGGGGAAACGGCCGTCAACTGACGGAGCAAGGTTCGAGGCTGAGAGCAATGCTGGAGACGGAGAACTACGACGGCGTTAGCGATGAAGCGATGAGGCGAGAGGAGGAGGGTGTGGAGGAGAATCTCGGCTTTGATTTGAACGCCAAACCGGGTCCGGATTGCGACAGAGTCTAGACCTTTTTTTTTTTCTTTTTCCAAATAATTAGAAAAGGGGCTATATTACGTGTTATAATTATTTAGTAATGTCGTATTACGTGTTATAATTAATTAGTAATGTCGTGTTATAATTAGTAATGTGGACGGTTTTTATAATATCAACTTTTCTTTTTCTTCTTGTTGTTATTCAAGTAATTTTGAGAATTTTTTTTTCGTTTTTTTATTGCAATAGGATTAAATTAAACGACGCTTAAAAAAAAAATATATCCCAGAAATGCAATCCCAGTAAGATTATCAGAGTATTATTTAAAAGTGATGGTATTATTTAACAATTAACCAAAAAAAGTAGTTATAAAATAATTTCTGATAATATACTAATATCTAAATATTTTTAATAAGTTAACGAGAGATGTTCGCATCTTTTAATTTGCTCATTGTATAAATATACAAAGAAAATAAAAGCTGAGAGTATTAATTTGTAGAAATCGTAAATGTCAATGTATTAATTTGTAGAATTCAAAAGTGAATGTATTAATTTGCAGAATTCCAAAAGTCATAGCATTATTTTGAGAAAATTTAAAAGTGAGGATATTATTTTGCAGACGTTCAAAAATTAGGATTTTTTTTACGTACTTTTACGTGATTAACCCTAAAATTTATATTTATATATATATTATATTTTTTATTTTCAATTTTTTTTCGGATCATCGGACGGAATCTCAATTTTTTGGACATAACATGTTTGGCAATTGGCATTGTACGCCTTGTCTTATTAAAATGCTGGTCACATGCTAAAAAATCAAGCGGGGGAGCCTCGGAAATCTTAAAGAGGAAATTAGATATTACACGGTAATTTAGAAAAAAATTTGAAAAATATGGCAGTTTAAGTTTGTTTAAGGTGCGATACGGTTTTTATTAGATAAATACCATTTTTCAAAAATTATTTAGAAAAATGCTATTTTTTAAAATAGTAACTAGTTTTTGATAACCAGTTTCTAGTATTTATAACTGGTATATAACTGGTAACTAATAACCAATAACAAGTAGAAATCGGTAATCAGTAACTATTTTAGAAAATGATATTCTTCTAAATATTTTTTTAAAAGTGATATTTTCTAATAAAAATTGTATGAAAATTTGAAAAAAAACCTGAATTCCGTATTTTTGTAATTCTTTTAGTTTTTTATAGGTAAAAGTGATAGAAACCCAATCTCAAACTTATCATATGGTTTATGGCCCAAAATATTACTTGCCACTTAACTTGGTAATCTCCAATTCATCAAAGGGTGGCTCTATTACCACTTTTATTTTTTTTTTCTCTCAACTCTTTTTCTAATTAATTAATTATTTATAAAAATATTCTTTTATAAATTGACTTAAATATCTTCATGTAGTATTAAACAATGCAATTCTATTACTTAACACACCCCCTTAAATACATTTAGTATAAATTGAATTTTGATTCTAATAAGGTAATATTTATTGATATTTATTAGTTCTTATTTTGCATTTGTAGGAAATAGATTGTTCTGCATTAAATTTTGTATTCAAAGTATTTTTACTTTTTTTATTCTTCTGTTTATTTCTTCTTTCTAGTCTTCTCCTCTCTCTCTCTCTCTCTCTCTCTTTCTCTCTCTCTCTCTTAAATAGAATAATAAAGCCTTTTGTTATCTTTTTTTTTAAAATACATAATATTAGCAACTCATAATAATCTTTTATTTGAATTGTGAATGCACTTACAGAAATTAGGCTTTATTTTTTCTTTTTCTCCTCTTTCTTTTTTCTTTTTCTCCTTTTTTTATTTTATTACATAATTGTGTGTACATAATTTTCTTAATTTTTTTTTAAGACGGTCGTTAATGTTGCTTGCACTCCATTATTATTCTTTATATTTATTTTATTTTTAATCCATAATTTATCAAAGAAAAAAATTGCGTTTATGTGTACATTTTTTGTCTAAAGAATAGTCATAGCATATTATTGCCTATTAATCACCAATTATAGAAATAATATATATCAAAACCTTAAAAAAGACAACAAAAAATAGAAAATGAGACAAAAATTGGGTATTTTTGTATTTAACGAAGTTTTCTAAAATATTTACTAATGGTTGTTATTGTACTTATAAAATATCTAAGATGTGTGTGGAAAGAGATTTTAAACTTTTAAAATTTATTAAGGGGTCTATTTAGAAAAGAGGCGGGGAAAGAAAAAATAAGAGTGGCAATAGAGCCACCCTTCATCAAATTCAACTCAAATTCTACATAGTAATTAAAGTTTCAACCGTCTATTGGTTTTGGTTCAAAAAGTTTGCTCTAAAATTTTAACATCAAAGTTTTTACCCTTTAAAAGGAAGAACAAACTTTGAATCTAAATATATATATATATATTAATTTTGAACTTGTTTGAATGGAATAGATAAAAAATAAAAGGGGAGGGGGGAATTAGATTCATACCGAAAATCATATTAGTAATTGAACAATCTGGATTTAACTTCTTATTTTTAGGTAATCAGGTGTGAAGAGGCAAAATCTATTGTCATTTTAGATATTAAAACATCACTGTTGCAGACATCGACTAGAATATTTGACCGGACTTTATTATACGTGTATGACATATTATACAGCTGTTGTGTAATTGAAAAATTATTAAATTTTACAGAGATTTGATTAGAATTATTTATGATTAATATTTGCCTTGTAAGAAAATTAATCTTAATAATTCTTTCTTATTTAAGTCGTGTTTAATGAAGATTTAATTAATATGTGATTGATTCTATCAATTACAAATTAGTTTAATCAGAGTCTAATCTCAGAAGGTGTATATTTGGACTTTATTTCACCTAATCTATTTGATAGCTCGTGTGAAAGTTTTACGGAAATAATCTTGTTGTGTGCAAAAGTAATAGTTTAATTTCTAAAAAGAATTTCAAGGTTGTCATTTTCTTTTATATTCTAAGCTGATTCTAGATGTATTTGAACGGTAATGTTTTTATTATGTTGATTTACTAGTCAATTTATGAGAAATCAGATTTGTTATTGTAGAAAACAAATTAACAACTTTCCCAGAATATTACAATATGACAGTTTTAGACAGAGTCAATATTGTAACATCGCTGTACAAAATCAACATTTAATTTCAGATCAGTATTGATTATAATTTTGCTATCTTTAACTAATTATTTTGTCTTCTACTTAACAATTATTGTGATTGAAAGTTGTCTTGCAGATTGCCAAGTATTAGAAGACCCCAAGTACTATAAATAGGAGTCTAGGATAGAATCTATATAGTGTCTTGTATATTTGTGATTGGCAATAGTATGTAAAATTTGTCCATACTTTATGTTGATAGACTAGAAGGGATTTCTAGTCTTGAGAGTACTTCGAGAAAGGTACGAGACGTCTTCGGAAGAAGGCAGATTCTAAGAAATCTGAAAAAAAGAATCATAACAAGTCCAGGGGAGCTCGATAGACAGATTAGTGAAGGAGTACCTGCACGTTGTAATATTTAAAAGATAGAATCTTTTAAATTTGACTAGTGTTTATATTCACGTTGATCTTTACTAATAAGTTTATTTCTCTGGGCGTGGCCCTTTGGATGTAGATTATTAAGAGATAGTTGAACCAACTAAAAATATTGTGTGTCAATTTTTACTTTTCGTTATTACAACATCTATATTACAAATTTCTGCATAACCACATTATATAATTAATTAGACAATTAATTATATTTGGTAAAAATACAAAAAATAGTCCTAACAAAGTGAGTAAGTGATTATCAAGTCACTTGTTATGGAATGACCACAAGTCACCTAGTCATTGGGTGGCTATGAATACGAGGTTACATAGTGGAGTACTCGTACTAACGGTAACTATGTGACCATAGGAAAAACGATAATCAAATCTTATTTCTTCTCTTTCTTCATAAAGATGTATTCTTCAATTTGTAACGACATTTATGTCTCTGATCACAAATTCACTTAAGTGTCGACTCATACTCTTTACATAGTCACCAACTAGGTGATTAGGTGACTATCAATTTACCTAGTTATGGGATGACCTTGCGGTCACTTTTTCCGTAGGTAACTATGATTTTATGGTCACATGATGGGTGAACCATACTAGTAGTGTAACAGAGCTAATTACCTGTTGACTAGGTGACCATAAGGATAATTAAATCATATTTATTCTCTTTCTTAATGATGATGTGTTTAATAACTTTAGGGTTGAACTGTTCATGAACAACATACCACTTAAACAAATACTTTATAATGAAATTAAAAGTGTTATGACATATTCTTCTCTCTTCAAGCCTCCATGCTATGGTTTCCGTAAAGTCAATTGGACACCGCTATCATCGACTAGATTCATTTTTCAATTCATCAACTGCTACTTTCTCTCTAATTAGTCAAGGCTTTATTTCAATGTTGGTAAGCAAATGGAATAGAGACTAATAGGGGTGTTCATGGCCAGTCTGGACAGTCTAAATCGCCAATCCAGAAATCAATCCGAATGTGCGGTGTGACCAGTTTACCAATCCGTGCGGTTTGAGTTAGTCGATTCAAACTGACCAGACCACGTCTACATTTTTGCGGCCGGTTTGAGTGGTTTCCGCGGTTTGAAAACTTACAAAATTTGAATTATTATAACATCAACTAAGCTCATATCATAATCATATTTCATCTAAAATTTAAAGTCCAAATATAAAACGAAACCATAACATAGTTAAAAGTTACAACCAAATCGAAAGTCCTAATAAACTTATATTTTAGTTACAACTTACAACCTAATCAAAATTGAATAGTAAACTTAAAATCTTTAATCTTAAACACATAACAATAACAAGATTTAAAGTCTAAAATATCATAAGAGTCTTAAGTGACATAGTCTTAAATGAGCTAAAAGTAATCATTACTCAATTAGAATAAATGAGCTTAAATTTTTAACCATTAATATACATATTTTTTCTAAAAATATATATATACAAACTTATTGGCTGGTTCGGTTTGAATCTGACCAAATTTGTCCAAAATCAAAAACCAAACCGGCCAAGTCGGTTTTCATTTTTCCTAATCCGTAACCTGCCGTTTAAGAAGAGAATCCGTCTAGATTGGGCGGTTTGGACTGGATTGGGCGGTTTCCACAGTTTGGCGGTTTTTTTGAACACTCCTAGAGACTAAGTATGCAAAGTAAGACAAAAGGGGAAGAAGAACGTCAAAGAGATCAGAAAATAAGTTGATAAGTAGAATCAAAATACTAAAAACATTTGGATTTCAATAATCTCCTTTTCTTTGTCATATTCCTCTGAATAATCTTACATAAACAACTTTTAGCCTTTGGATTTTATTTTGTTGCGAAATTTTCCAAATTTATACACTTATTAGGAAATTATGAATGAAAGTGCATATGAAGAATAAGCATAAAACTCAAATCACTAAATCACATACATACAGAAAGAATATAATATTTTAAGTTATTTGGCGAACTTGCTTACATACACGAGATAAGTCATCCATGACGTATATAGAGATTCCCAATAGAAAAACCGGAGCCCATATACCTAACTACCCTCGTGATTGCTATCTTTTTTTTATATTTCCCAATCTCACTGTTCTATATAGCTCTTCTCATTTTCTCTCTAACTTTCATATACTCTCATCAAATAGTTCTTTTAATTTATATTTAAACCATTTAAAAAGTGATTTTTAATAAATGAATTACTTTTAAAAGTTCTTTATAAAGTATATCTTCTAGTTATAACTCGACATTATTATGAGACCATCAAAAGTATCTTTTGCATAGAATTTTTAAAATAAATTATAGAAGATAAATATATGCTCGTATCCTCATCCTCCATAAAAGTTGCACTTGGGATGCAGAGATCAAGCTAATCAAAGAATAAACAAGATTAAAAGATAAGATGAAGGATTTGTTATGACGTGAGATATGTTTTAAATAAGTTCTGTTAGATTATACTAGGCTTAATAACATAAAACAAGATTTAACACATGCGAATGATAGAAACACAACAGAACATTTAGGATTGAATAAAGCTTGTTAGTGGTGTAGCTAAAAAAAGTATGCTAGATTACGCTAGGTATACTAGTATAAAAATGATTTAGCTTGTACTGAACGAAGGATATCATGACTGGGTATGCATATATATGAAGATTAATAATTGACTTGAATATAAATAAAAAATAAAATTGACCATTTTGATTGCTAGGTTGTTCACTAGATGGTAACAATACATATTTCAGATGAATAATAATGCACGAAATCTAGCTGAGTATGTAATATCAGCTGAAATATTAGTTGAAGATGATATGATTAATGAAACAAGGATTTTGATTATGATAATAAATATATATTAGTTTCCTTTGGATTTTTCTAGATAGAGCGAGTAATCTTCATATGGTAGTTATAACACACAATTAAAAATAATAAATATAATTGAATAATACACAAACATCAAGGGAATTGCTTGGGAAATATTACTATTCTCTCTTTAGCTGAAATAACATTGATTTTTCTCAACTCTATCTTTCTCTTGTCTATCTTTTCATGATATTCCCATCCATGTATATTAAGTGTACCCAAATACATTTTATAGTAGCTCTTTTGGGCACTTATAAGTTGAACTACCCATGATAAGCGTCTAAATATCTAGGCTAGTACATAGGTCTCTAGGTGTTAATCAAATAAGGAGTTTCTCCTAGATAACTAAATACCCATTTGTGCTGATTATTTATGGTTAGGACCCCATAAACTCAGGTTAACCTCCCACAATTAGCTTAGTAATTATAACTATTTGCTCACATGACGGGTTTCATCCGTCGATCTTAAAAATATAATAAACTTATCATATGATAGAGTTGTACACATGGTGAGCTAGGAATCTTTGGTGTCTTTTTATGTATCTCTTTTAGGATATGTGTTGCTTAATTACTAGGTGGAGAATTTTCATCTTATAGTCATTTACTAAAAAGTCACTGTTCAAATGGTCTAGTTTTCTCAATTCTCCTATAAGATATTTTGCTTCTCTATTCATTTATTAGGTAGGACTATTAACATCCCTACTTCTACTCATTTCTCATATCCTTTTAGTAATTATTTTTTATCATACCAAAAAATCCTTAATGAAATTACTTTTTTATTACATAAATTGTTGTTGTTATTTTTTTCTTTTTTTCTTGTTAAGAATAAAACCTTGAAGTTTGTTAACATACCATTCTTTCTAATGCTTTAGATGAGGGGGCGAGGGAGGGGAACCCTTCCCACTACTTTCTTAAACAAGACCCTTTTTTAATCATATTTTTCCTTTCCATCTTAAAAGTTATTGTTATCAAGTCATAATGGATAATGTAGGATAATGCAATAGCCTTTCTAACTTCTTTCTCTAAAGATTTTATTCAAACTACTACAACAAATATTACTTTTGCCGACACAATATAAATAACGCATTGGCATATGTATCTTAAAAAAATTTGGCAAAATGTATATTTCCCGACGCTGTTTTCGTCGACGAAAGTCATGATTTTTTTTTATTTTTTACTATATATACATTTGCCAGCGCATTATTGACTTTGCGTCGGCAAAGGGTTACTCCCCCTAAAAAATCCCCTGCGAAAGACAAATTTAGGCATTATTTTTGGATAAATTTTTTAAATATCTTTGCCGACGCGTTGTTAAAATTGCATTGGCAAAAGTCAATCATTCTTTTATTTTTTTTTACTATCTATGTTTTTGCCGATTTTATTTTTTTTTATTATCTATACTTTTGTCAATGCAAAAGACTATACAAAGTCAGCAAAAATCGAACATTTTTTATTTTTTAGTACATATATATGTTTTAAATACATTTATCGACGTATTGTTGACTTTGCGTCAGCAACGGGTTGTCCCCAATAAAGTCCCCCCACGAAAGGTGAATTTTGGGTACATATTTATTTTTAGATAAAAATTTGACCTCAAACAGAGCCACCAATGTGAGCCCAGTAGAGGAGAGAGATTGAAAGCCAAGCTATGCAAATGAGGAGGGTACCTTGAGAAGGAAATATTCAGTTTTTGAGGCAAGAGAAGGCAAAAAGTGGATGAAATTATGACAGATAGAGAAAAAAGCTTATAATGACGGAAAAATATAATAAACTATAAAACTGTTAAAAGAGAAAGTGATGAGATATTAATAAAACAGATAAATTATTGAGCATCGCCCTTCGTTATTTGGGTATAAGGAGTGCTAGAAACACTTCTTTGCTATTTTTTATTTATAACATTATTAAAATGTTAAGAAGTTCATGTTAATGAAAATCTCTAAGATAGTAGAGTTATTTTTATTAACATTATTTTTAATCATAATAAAAAGAAAAATTGTAAAAAAAAACCAATTTTGATTTTTTTTCAAAAGTTTCTTCATTCTTGTTTCATTCGAACTACTTTTGTTTAGTAGCTTCATACAATATGATTTGCAATAAATTTTTAACACTCCTTATTCATATATTTCTAACTAGAATTTTAATTTAGTTTTTAAATTTTCATATTATATTTTCATCATATAAATGTTCAAACTTGTGAAAAGTATTGTCTATTTGTCTCATTTTTCATGGAAAGTATTGCAATTAAATTTCTATTAATTAATATTAATGTTGTTGTGATCATATATGCCTTATATTTGAAGAAATACTTTATCTGGCGGTCCTATCGAATATTAATAGGCTAATTTTTTTTTATTCTCGTATTAATATGCTAATTAAAAAGGCTTGTTTGTGTGATAATTTCTTTTGGCGAAAAAAAAGCTAAAGTATCATCCCCTACAATAATATTAGCTTTTTATTTTATTTTATTTTACTTTTGAAAAAATGTTAGCCTTTAATAACATCAAATTATAAGACCTTCTAAAAAGTATTATGTCCCTCTATTAAATTCTAAAAATTTTAACGCTCGTGGATTAAAAACTTTTCGCGCAATTAAGGGGTTGTTTGGCATCATAACTAAAAAATAATTTTCTGTTAAAAACAGAAAACTGTTTTCTAAGAACAAGTAAGGGTGTTTGGCATTGTTCTCTGAGAACAGTTTTAAAAAACAGAGTTAAAGAAAACATAAAATTCAGAGAACAACAAAATGTTGTTTTCAAGGTGTTTTCTTAACTTTTTCTTTTTCTAAAAAAAAGAAAAATTTATATGATTTTCATATACATATTTTCAACTTTCTCTCTCACCATTTTCTCTTTCATTACTTTCTCTCTCCTCACTCTCTCATCACTGTCTCTCTCTTCATTCTCTCAATTCTTATTCTCTCTCATCACTTTCTCTTTCCTTATTCTCTCTCATCACTTTCTCTCTCTTTATTCTCTCTCATTATTTTATTCCATCAATTTCTCTCTTATCATTTTCTATCCATTTATTTTTTTTAATCATATTATCTCTCCTCATTCTCTATTGCTACTTTGTTTTTTATAACTTTTTTATCTTTATTTTCTATCCTTTTGCATTCTTATCACTTTCTCTCTTTTGTGTATTTTCATTAGTTTTTTTTTTCTTCTATCTTTCTCAATACTTTTTATTTCCCTATTCTCTCTTATCACTTTCTCTTTCATTATTATCTTTCATTATCTTTTCTCTTGTGACTTTCTTACTCCTCATTCCCTTACTTGAATTTATTTCTGGTTACTCTCTCGACTTTTTCTCTCTAATTTTTTTATAATAAAAATATGATTTTTTATATTCATATAATTTTTTTCCTTAAAAAATATTTCTAGAAAATGGGCGCATCTACAGTAGGGGCGTCCCTACGTAAGTCCCTGTTTATACACCGTTTGATGGGAATCTGTGTATAAACAGAATTATACACAGATTCTTACAGATTCCCATCAAATGGTGTATAAACATGGGCCTTACGTAGGGGGCCCCTACTATAACCGCCTCCCTAGAAAATATTTATCAAACACCTATTGTTTTTTGAAAATATTATAAAACAGTTTGGGCGCGTCTACCGTAGGGGCGCCCCTACGTAGGCCCTGTCTATTCACCGTTGGATGGGAATCTGTATATAAATAGATTCTCCACAGATTCTCGTTATTCCCCACAGACTCCCATCCAACCATAATTAAGGCATGGCCCTACGTAGGGACGCCCCTACCGTAACCATCCCCAAACAGTTTTTGTTTTCATTTCTGAAAACAGAAAACAAAAAACAATGCCAAACAAGCCCTAAAATTTTAGACTCTTTTTGCGCTTAACTCGTCTTTAACTCATCTCTCTCTAGAAACCTTGGTGTATTCTCTCCCGAGTCTCTCTTCCTCTTGAGCTCTCCCTGATAAGTCTCTTTCTATCGCCGATGCAAGCTCGTGGTCCTCAAGGCCTTCATCGTTTTGTCAAGGTTTTTCCTTTTTTTGTTTTGTTTATTTTTTGTGATATTCTGCTGCTTTTTTTGGTGATATTTTGTTAATTTTTTTTGGAATAATTTCTGGATCTAGTGTTCGTTCTACGTTTCAGATTTCTGATTTTGGGAATTAGAGTTTTATGTTATGTCTTTAGAGATATTCTCCGTTTCATCGATGACCATAATGCCTGGATCCTGAGCTTCAAGCCCGATCTGAACTGGTTCGCCAACTTGACCAACGAGGAGTACTGATCTAAATACCTTGGTACCAAGATCATTGGTAAGAAAAAGGTCAGACCGATATTTACGATTATGATTGAGAGAGAAGGTTAGTTTTGGGCTTTTAGTTTAATCATTTAAATTCTATTTTCTATTTTTTTTTTTTCAAATACATGTTCTGGGGGATTTTTTTTTTTTTTTTTAAGATGTGCAATTTATGTTGGCTGGATAAAGCTCATGTCTTTAAGATTTCTAATCAGGGTTTATCATCTTCGTTGTTCCTCTTTTATTTGTACATGGCTGGGTATGAGGAAAAGGAAGTGAGCCCAGATTAATTAGTTGTTGTTTCTTTTTTCTGCAGGAGGAAAAGTGGGAAAAACTTCTTTGTAGGTCCCCTGTTTCTAAAAAGGATTTTGGGAAAACAAGATCTCATATCTCTAATGGAGAATTATAAGGAGGTTCGTCTTCCTCTCTTGCTTTATATATATATAGCTTTGTATGTGTGTATTTCTTTATGCTAGCGGTTTTGTTTGTTGCTTTTCTTGGGAATGAGTAGTGATTTGGTGATCGATGTAGCTGTAGAAGTAGTGGATATTATAATAGATAATCGAATTGATTTATTGGAGTATAGTTTTAAAAGAACTTGAAGTTACTGTTTGGAAATTTTAGTTTTGAATCCTCGGAATACGATTCCATTGTGTTGTTAATTTTTTTCTTTTATTATATAGTGGTCAATTCAAATAATGAGATAGTATATAGCAGGTGATAGGTATATAGTAGTAGTTTGGTGATAAAACTATATATAAAAACTAGGTATATAGTGGTCAATTTCATTCTGAGAACGTGAAGTACTCATTGATTAGGGAAGAGAGACCTTACAACAATTGTTATGGACATAAATAGGCAATTAGCATAAAATATATCTCGATTGGATTTGGGTCAAGTAGTTTTCTTTTGACTTTTATTTTCTCCTTAATATATTTCGGTCGCAGAACATATGGGCTTCTTTTTCACTTGCTCTACCTTGCATTGTCGAGTACACTTCTTTTGAAAGTCATTTCACGTTAGCTTGATACACCAGAGGTAAGGGATAAAGTTATCCTTTATTATGAAACTTCAACCATTCAACATTTAAAATAGTTTAATCAACTTTGTATATTTGTAACCTCTTGTTCTAACATGTATACTTTCTTTTCTAAAATGTATCTTTGTGCCAAATGTTCGATTGGTTGCTTTAACAGGAAAATATCAAACAAAATGCGGCTCTATTATACCTTCAAACTAAATCAAAAATATGTTTCTTAGCTTTCGGATGAGCTAGTCAGAGGATAGGTTTTAAATAATAATACTATTATTTAGAGTAACTATTGTTTGGTCTATGAAATTTTAATTTCTTTCAGCAAACTATTAAGGACTTCGACTTGATTATTCTCATTGTCATCATATTTCAGTTTCTTCTGCTAAAGAATATCTACATCTAAAAGTTCTTTTGATTGTATGAAGTTTTCACTTATTTTTATTTGAATACTATAACCTAAATAATTGAAAAAAAAAAAAAATACCAGATAACTTCACATATCACGCCTCCTTGTTTTTCATTATGCTTGATCATGTCTCTCTTGCCATTATATAGTACTGAAAGAATCTATGCTTCAAGCGGATGATGCTGTCATCTTTTTTTGAATTTTTCCATTTCCTTCAGGTTCAAACTCCACTTGAGGTTCTACAAAATAGATGAGTTTTTCCCATTTTGGAGTGACTTTGTAAAGCAAGCAGAGTTGGGTATAACTTGTGGGAAGTATCTATGCAACTAACCTTTCCTTGATAAAATAAAGAATCAGGATGAAAATTTTCCTTTGCCATTTTCTTGAGTATAGTAGATTATAACAAGTTCTGTAGAACTATTAGAAAAAGGAGGCGGCTATAGTAGGGGCGCCCCTACGTAAAGCCCCTGTTTATACACCGTTTGATGGGAATCTGTGGGGAATCTGTTTATACATAGATTCCCATCAAACGGTGTATAAACAGGGCCTTACATAGGGACGCCCCTACTGTAGACGCGCCCTTAGAAAAATTCATAGAAACATTTTTTTAAACACACTGCAAATTCAAAAAAGAAATTCAATAAAATAAAGAATTGGGATAAAAATTCATGGCTTACCATTTTCAGTAGCTTGTACAGAAAAAATTATGGTTCTTAACTATATTTTGTTATCTTAAAAATCTTTTGTTTCATGTTGTTGGTCCTTCTAGTTTGTTGCATATGTGACCTGATCTTATTAAGGCCAAGAAAGTAGGTCTAGATATGATTAGACTTATCTTTTTTAGAATGAGAATTAACTTTCACATGGGAAAGTAATGGATACTGACCACCTTTTTGTTTACGTGTTACGTTTTGGCCAAAACTAATCTTTACGTTAGTTTTGTTGCTACCATGTAATTGAGATGGCGAGAAAGTCAAGCTTGACTTTTATAATTGGTTGATAGCATGGTTTAGACTAGACTTGCCACAGGCTTTGCTTCTTATTTTACTGGTTCAAGTAATGTTTTTTTGGTTGTATTTCTAACTTAATATTAGTGGATGCCCTAGTTGTGATATCAATACTGCTTGGACTATCTTTCAGCATCTTTGAGTTTCCAAAATTTATTCTTGGGCCAGGGATTAATGTTACGACAGAATTTTGTGATTCATTTTGCACTTCAGTGATACGTAAATCTGGATGCGTTTTTTATGCTATCAGATATCCAATTTTGGCGGATATGAAGATATCGGTTCAATAATTCTAGATTTAAGGAAGCTTTGAGTTATACCTCTAACATCTAGACAGTAGCCACCACCTCTGCCTCTAGGATGTAGTCTTTTTTTTCTTTATTTATATTGTAAATTTATGAATAATTTGTATTATTTTTACTATTTAATAATATTATTTTTTAAATTTATTTATTTGTTATTAGTTATTAATATATGAATTCATTAATATTAAATTTTGTATCAATTATTAAAATTTTAATTATTTACTATTAATTATTAAATATTCATAATAAATAACTAATTTTTTTAAATTTAATAAAACATTTGCCGACGCATAAATACTAATGCATCGGCAAAGGTTTCATTAAAATAAAAAAAAACTAATTATTAATTTTTCCTTTTGTCGACGCATTTTTTGCACTGGAAAATGTTTGACATTCGCCAACGTGTGCTTTGCGTTGGAGAATAGTTGACCAACAACTCCAATTTGATCACTTTTTTGCCGACGCAAAACTTTTACCGATGCAATACACGCGTCGGCATAAGCAAGTTATCATCAGCAAAAGTACCTTTTTACCGACGCGTGTCATTTTTTGTCGGTAACCAACTTTTAGCGACGATCTTTCGCCGACGTTGGCTGCTGATGGAAAAATGCGTCGGCAAAAGTCTTAACTTTTGTTGATGCATTTTGAATACTTTTCCTGACGTTGGTCTTATTTTTTGTAGTGAACACATGGAATCATAATTTTTTGTCCATTCTTTGGAGTTAAGTTGGTAATTACCACTTCTTTAAACTAATTAATTAAACATAATACTACCATCGTATCATACCGCTTTTATTAAAGAACCCCAAAATAAACTCGTACCAAACCATCTGCAACTTGGTGGCAGTTTTTTCCAAACAAGAGCAGCGACACGAAACATGTGCATAAGAGAATGACTGTGAATTCAATAAACGACAGCCTTAGACCGAGAAAAACTTAACTTGGGATAGTAAGATCTGGAAATTCGGTGGTGGCTAGAAATTTGGTGGTATCAAGATTGCCATCGCCGTTGGTCCTCATTGCCAATGTCGGAGAAGAAAATTAATTGAGAGAGAGAGAGAGAGAGATCTAGTCATGACCTCATAGTTGGCAGCAAGAAATTCAGTGGTACTGTGGTTGCTGTTGCCAGTGGTCCTCGTGGCCACCGTCGGAGAGGAAGATCGAGAGAGAGAGAGAGCTATCTACATAGAGAGAGCATGAAGAGAGGGGATGGAGAAACTAGCAAAGCCATAAATTTGAATGGTAAAATGGACCTTTCATATTCAAAAAGTGGTAAAAAAGGACAAACCCAAAAAAATAGGTATTATAAATAATTAATTGGAAAAGAAAAGTGGTATGCGGTTAATTAAATTTATTCTTTGTGTATTCACATACTAACCCACTTTTTAACAAGGATTACAAGTCTAAAATTAAATACACTTTCTCACCTAAGTAGTAGAAAATTCCTAAATTTGTTGTTTAGAAGAAAGGTGAGATCAAATGAAAGAGAAGAAAATGAGGAGAAATGGATATGTGAGAGACAGAATAGGGGTACAAAAAGTAGTAATTACATTTTAGGTTTTCATTGAAAGTATTATTTTATAAATAGTATAAAAAGTTCAAAAAAAAAAAAAAGTACAGAAAGACTAGGTAGAGATATGACAATAGAACCACTCTTATTTATTTTGCTCATGAAAAACAGATGGGTTAATGGCACAAATGGTCCATGAATTATCCAACATGTGGCAATTTGGACTTCAAAGTTCTGATTGTGACAATTAAGTTCTTGAGCTTTTCGATTTAAAATAATTTGGTCCCTGGATTGTCTAAATTGAAACTTGATGTTAAATTTCTGAACAAAAACACACGTGAGATACACGTAGTAGCATCTGAAAGTGTTTTTGAAGGTAATTTGAGAGCTTTTAGCATAAAAATGATCAACATAAAAAATTTACTTTGTAAATTGTAGCTCTAAGAACCTTAAAGATGCAAATAATACGTCTTTTTTTTTTAATTTCTAAATCTTTTTGTTCAGTTTATTTTTTCTCAAATACACTTTTAAATGCTATAACGTGTTTCTCACGTGTGTTTTTAGTCAGAAATTTAACAGTATATTACAATTTAGATAATTTAGGGACTAAATTACTTTAAATCAAAGAGTTTAGAAGCTTAATTATCACAATTAGAATTTTGAGGACTAAATTGCCACAAATTGGATAGTAAGAACCATTTGTGCCGTAAACCCAAAACATAAGACTAATTACCATAAATTAAACGACTAAAACTACTCAACTACTATATTCACAATAATGTATGCCAGTTACAAAAATTATAAATTACTAAATTCTAGAATATGATGTATTTAATCAGACTATAATCCTAAGCAATGATAAGATACTAGCTCCTTGAACTTTATGAAAATATCCATGTCGAAGGAGATTTCCATTAAAAAAAAAAAACTATAGAAAGTACAAACATTTTCTCAAAATACAAAGTACAAGTTCTTAATTATAAATCTTACACTAGTTCCCCCTCCACCTTTCTCTCTCCCCCTCCCTACTCTCCATCTCTCTAAAAATTCCTTCCAACAAACATAACCTTAAAATAGAAATGACAAAAGAAATCGATAATACAACAACAAAGCGAGTTTTCACGTACGCTGAAATTTATATCTAAGAGTACATGAAATTAAGAACATATATTTTTACATTAAAAAATCTTACATTTATATAGACCATTGAGAATGTCAATGCCAAAAGGATGACACTGTGGTTCAAATAAACTTTCCTCTTTTTGTGTTATACAGATGTTATGCATAATTTCTTAGCTGTTCGAATATGGTCTGCTTGTTTAGTTTGCTCGCGTGTAGTGACGTCAACCATGGTTAAATTTAATGCGAGAAGCCTTGCTCGAAATATTGAGCAGAGGGACAATAATAAGGAACGATTTCGGAAGTTCAAGAAAATCAAAAATTGAAGGATTTCAGAAGCTCTCGAATTTTAAACAGAAAAAGTAGAAGAGGAATGGGTTTAGAAACCCATTATATACATAAAGAGGATAGAGAAGAAGGAAACTGAAAAGATGCGATGATCTGAGCCATACAGAGCATTACAAGTGCCTCGAGATTAACGGTCCAAATTTGAAGAAACTGTACACTTCCCAAAAAACTGACAGCTGAAGATCTCGAGAACTCCAAAAGTCATCTCAAAAATATTTTAATGAAATGATAGATCGACAAAAACCTCAAAAATTCGAGCAGATCAAAAGAAAGTCTCTGCTGCTCAAACGAGTACCTAAAACTAGGGAGAGGGGAGGGGGCAATTGTTATGCGTAATTTCTTAGCTGTTCGAATAGGGTCTGCTCGTTTAGTTTGCTCATGTGTAGTGATGTCAACCATGGTTAAGTTCGATACGAGAAGACTTACTCGAAATATCGAGTAAAGGGATAATAATTAGGAATGAGTAGGCCCACCTTAAAACAATGTCTTCAATTATTGATAAAATTATTATGCCACACTGAACAAGATAGTGAGAGACAAAACTCAACCACTCTTGATAGTCCCACATTATTTCCAACTGCTACCACATGCTCGCTACAATACTGCCATAGTGAATCCATTTCAAACATTATATATAAATCCCAAAACAAAATGAAGGGGATTAGATCCAAAGCCTTAAAAATATTATTGTAGAATTTCTCTTACAAATTCTCACAATTTCAGCTGAACTACTACAAAACCGTGTCATTTTCTCTGTTTTATATTTTGCTGACCAAAATTACAATCCCATTGTTACATCAATTTTAGTGTCATTTAACCAATTTTTGATATCAGTAACAGATGTACTTTAATTGCATACAAGCACGTTTTTTTTTTTTAGAGGGGAGCACACTACATTTTTATGTATTAGGTATTTTGATAATTTGACGAAAGTAAAAATTGAAAAGAGTACATTATTTTTGTTAACCGAATAATTGGTCAAAATTTTCTGAATATTTTGAAAAGGGTAATTGGCAGTAAAATTCTCTAACATTTAGGACCTTTGGTATATAGATCCCAAATCTTTATATTTTGGTATTTAAATCCCAAACCTCTCTACAGTGTTGCACTGTTAGTCCTTTTGTTAATTCCATCCAGCTCTTCATTAAAAGCACGTGCATAGAAGAATAAATAAAATGAAAAAAATATTAACAAAAATTATTGACGATATGAAAGAAAACCTAATCGAGATTTACTGTTGAACTAAGCACAGTACCAATTCAATGAGTACCCGAATCGACCAAACCCAAATCAATGAGGCAAATCTCAACTATTAAACAAATCCAAACCAATGAGGTAAATCTCACCTAAGTTTTGTTTTGTTTTTTTTTTTTTTTTTTTTCAGATAGTTATAAACGCTCACAATATATTTATAGATGTAGAGGTGTGAGAAGGGCCAGGAATGAGATTTATCGTCTTCAACGATGGAAAAAGGCAATTCTTTTTTTTTTTTTTTGTTCATTGGAATCCTACTTCTTTGGGCCTGTTTGGGATAGCTTTTACTTCTTGAAGTAAAAGTATAAAAAGATCTTCCTAAAAAAGATGGTAGGTCCATGCTTCTTTAAAAAGATCGTTTGGATACAAAAAGATCTTCTAAAAATTCATCCAAACACTCTTAAAAGATCTTTTGAGCTCTAAAAGATCTTTGAAAGCTGTGCCAAACAGGCCTTTTATAAGCTTGTTTCTTTATACAGTATCCAACCCAAATAATCAAACCCAAGCCAGTATTGAACTAATTGATAATGGCATCTTTTTGGCTCAATAAAAATAGAAATAAAAATAGGAGAAGGTATATGTTTAACTCCGTCTCTTAGACCACAAGTTTAACTGAAAAAAAAAAAGAGGAAAAAATTCCAGAGTTGAAAAAGAAAAATATAATCAAGCAATAACAATGGCGATATGATGAACTTAATAAGATCGTACTTACTTCATCGCTAATCAGATTGTAGAACAAGGAAAATGAGCTGATATGAATTTTTGCCCCTCATATTATCCCAGGAATCTCACTTTGCAAACTCCACAAGAAGAATTCTCAAAATCCAGCGAATCGATTGGGATTGACAGAGAAAATGAACCCTTGTCGTCGATTACAAATCGATTAAGCCATCGTCCCTGCCGTTTATAAAATCAAGTGTGGAGGTTCAGATTTTATTTTTGAATTTATAATTTTTGTTTGATATCGTTTTACAGATTTTTGTATTTTTCTTATAAAGGAAAATATTTTATTTGGTTTTCTTTTTTCACCAAGCTGATGATAGCTTTGCAGACTCTAGTACAGGTGCACGTGCTTTCCAACGGAAGGGCTGGATAAAGTTAATAAAAGAACTAATAGTGTAACACTGTAAAAAGATTTGGGATTTAAACACCAAAATATAAAATGGAGGCCTATGTGCCAAAGACTCTAAGGTCATGTTTGGTTGGGGGTAATGGAATGGAATGGAATGAAAACAATTCCAAAATGACCCAATTCCATTGTTTGGTTTGAAAATCCAAATAGGAAAAGCCTTTCCATTGGAATGAAATATGATAGAATTCTATTCCACCCAAGATTGGGTGGAATAAGGTGGAATAGAATGGAATACTATTTAATTAATAAAAAAATAAATAATTAAATAAAATATAAAATAAAGTAAAATAATGAAAATATAAAATAATTTAATAAAACAATAATTTAATTAATAAAAAATAATTAATAAAATAATTTAATGAAATAATAAAATAAAATAAAATAATGCTAAATGTAAAATAATTTAATAAAATAATACTTTAATTGATAAAAAATAATTTAATAAATTAAAATAATTCTAAATATAAAAAAATTTAATAAAATAATACTTTGATTACTAAAAAATAATTTAATAAAATGTAATAAAATAATAATTTAATTAATAAAAATAATTTAAAAATAATAAAATAAAATAAAATAATGCTATATGCAAAATAATATAAAAAAATAATAATTTAATTAATAAAATAATTTAGAAAAATAGTAAAATAAAATAAAATTATGATAAATGTTAAATAATTTAATTTATAAATAATAATTAACAAAATAATTTAGAAAATAATAAAATAAAATTATGCTAAATGAAAAATAATTTTATTAATAAAAATAATTAATAAAATAATTTAAAAATAATAAAATAAAATAAAATAATGCCAAATGTAAAATAATTTAATAAAATAATAATTTAATTAATAAAATAATTTAGAAAAATAATAAAATAAAATAAAATAATGATAAATGTTAAATAATTTAATNTTAATTAATAAAATAATTTAATGCTAAATATAAAATAATTTAATAACATAATAATTTAATTAATAAAAAATAATTAATAAAATAATTTAATAAGATAAAATAATGCTAAATGTAAAATAATTTAATGAAATAATTGAATGCTAAATGTAATTTAAAATAATTAAAATGAAGAGTATTTTTGTCATTATACAACTAATTCCATTCATTTTCACACTTAACCAAACAAATGTCCATTCAGCTACTGATTCCACCACTTCAACCAAACAACATAATTACATTATCATTCTTTTCCATTCTATTCTGATTACTATTACCATTACCATTCCACTGCAACCAAACGGACCCTAAAAGTTAAGAATTTTTGCTGCCAATTACCCATTTTGAAAATTACTTCAATATTACGGAAATATTAGCTTTGTGAAAAACAAAATGGAAATTTTCAGAGAAACGTTGGAATCTGAAAATTTCCCAACTTTTTCCAAAATTATGGGAAAAGGATACTACTACACCCATATATCTACAGTCTACGCCGGTACTCGGGAAAAACAAAATTCGGCCAAAATTCCGGATTTTTTTTTTATAAAATTGTTTCATAAAATATAATTCTAAGTTAGGGCCTTTAATAATTAATTTTGATATGTCGTTCTTAATTAGGATTGCGTCTTCTCGAAACAGAAGAGTGCTAACTACAAAGTACCTTAATTCACGTGATAATGACCAATTGCACCATTAGCTTCCGAACACATGGAAATGATGGAAATATCAGAAACGTACCATAATTAAGCTATTGTAGAGTAAGACTCAACCTCTACTCGGAATAAGACAGTACTTTCGTATATGATGGGGAAAGTCGAAATTGGAGAGAACCACATCTTCGAACCACGTTCTCAGAGGAGATGTCAATATGTCACGTATGATTGGAAATAATACAGGAGATGAGAGGATGAAAGAGAGAAGAATTATTAGAGAGAGAAATTCGGAAAAAAAGAAGACAATAGAGAGTAAAATTATTGGTGAGAAGGAAAAAAAAAAAAAAGATAGAGCCAAATATCCGCTCCCGTCAATTTTTTTTTTTAATTCAAAAAAGTATATAATTTTGTATAAATTAGACTTTAGTTCCCCAAAATTAATGAAGAATCTAACTTGCCCCAATGTAATGTAAAATTTATCTTATCTCTTAAGAATAAATTTAAAAAAAATCCCTAAAAAGAAGATTAAATTAAAATTATCTAAAAGGGAAAAAAATTAAATTAGTAAATATTTATTTTTTAACTTTAGGTAGTAACTAAAACCTCATGTTTATTTTTATAACGTGTGGGAGTGAGATTGTATCGGAAATGACACCTTACGCTTTACCTTGGAGTAACATAGAGGGTTGGAAAATTGGGAAGTTGGGACTTAGGAGGATGTATAATGGTTTCTTTATTCTTGAATTGTTTCCATTACACTTAATTGGTTTCTTTCTTGCCTATTTATTTTGCTTTTTATTCTTTTGTTGTTCTCCTCTGGTTTATGATCCATTTCGTCACTCGGCAAAAAAAAGCATAATTAAGCTTCGTCAATCGTCACCGATATTGAAAAAAAGAAGAAGATTGACTAACTAGATTCATCTAATATTTTTATTATTATTTATAATCTGATTACTATATATTGTTTGTTCAATTCTATGAATTAGAAATATTTTTTATTGTTCAATGTATCAATACAAGAACTGAAAAAAATTATAATGATATGAGAATTGAGTTTCGGTTCCTTATTTAGTTGTTTATGAAATAGGATGCATCGTTTGTTTCTTTAAAAATGAAAAAAAAAATATTTGATTATATTTGAAGTTTTAATTATGAATTGGTGTTTTTGAATAAATGATAGGGATAATATAAGAAAAAAAAAATCAATCAGCTTTAGTGTTTTATCAAAAAAAAAAAAAAAAAAACTCACACCTTTTCATTAATATTAAATTAAACATTCCATTTTTATTTTCCTATCAAATGGAACTAGGCCCACACATTTAGTCAAAATTAGAAATTTAATTCATTTAAAAAGACAATTTTACCCTTTAAACTCATAAAATATATATTAAAACTAATAAATATTGAAACCACTTATTATTGTCTTTCTTTTTAAAAAGCAAATGTTTTAAGTGAACATAATAATTATTAAAAATAAAAAGATAATTTCAACTATTCAAAAGAATTTTAGAAAAAAGAATGACAAAGTTAAAAAAAATTCTTATTTTGCTCTTTTTTTTTTCTTCAAGAGTTTAAATTATTCAAAACAATTAAAATATGAGAGAGAGAGAGAGAGAGAGAGAGAGAGAGAGAGAGAGAGAGAGAGAGAGAGAGAGAGAGAGAGAGAGAATGACAAAAATAAAAATAAAAAAATTCTTTTTTTCTTTCTTTTTTTTTAAAAAAATAATTTTGAGTGAAAAAATAATTATTAAAAATAAAATGAGATTAATTCAAAATAATTAAATGATAAAAAGAAAAAGAATGAAAAATATTTTTATTTTTAATAATTATTATTTCACATAAAATATATATATATTTTTAAAAAGATAGACAATGATAATTAGTTTTTCATATTTTTTATTTTTAAAATATATTTTATGAGCTTAAAGGGTAAAATTGTCCTTTTAACAACTATGGTTCCAAATTTGATTAAATGTATGGGCCTGATATATTTAATAGTAAAATGTAAATTGAATGTTTAATTTAATATAAATGAAAATATGTGTTTTTTTGATATTACTATTAAATGATATTGTAAAATTCATATTCAATGGTGGATTTTGAAATGCCGAGACTTGATTGGTGGTGATTTGAATTTCAGAGTTTTGGGCAGTAATCATGCCCCATAATATTCCTCATAAAAGTCAAGAGAAAAAAAAAAAAGGGCGCATCTACAGTAGGGGCGCCCTTACGTAGGGCCCTGTCTATTCACCGTTGGATGGGAATCTGTATATAAATAGATTCTCCACAGATTCCCGTTATTCCCCACAGATTCCCATCCAACGATAATTAAGACATGACCCTACGTAGGGACGCCCCTACCGTAGCCATCCCAAAAAAAAAAACATAGTGGCATTTTGGTTTAGCAATTTATGAATTTCCAGCTGAATAATGCTATAGGCACTAGTTAAGTTAAATATCATATGATGTGTCAGTATATCATTGATTAATTATAATTATAATACAAATAAATTATGGGCACGTCTACAATAGGGGTGCCCCTACGTAGGGTCCTGTCTATTCACCGTTGGATGGGAATCTGTATATAAATAGATTCTCTACAGATTTTCGTTATTCCCCACAGATTCCCATCTAACGATAATTAAGGCATAACCCTACGTAGGGACGCCCCTACCGTATCCATCTCCATAAATTATATGAGACTTAATATATCAATTAGAATTTCCCTACCGTAGCCATCTCCATAAATTATATGAGACTTAATATATCAATTAGAATTATAATTATTATGATACTGAGCACGATTGATGTGTTTTGACATTACTCTTTCAGCTAGATATTTCAACCTCCACGTTCCTTTTAACATTCTTTTTTTTTCCCCCTTTTTAAATAAAAAAGAAAAAAGCAACTTTATGTATCACGTTTCCACACGTCACTGCCATGACGCAAAGGCCCCCCAATCAAATGACGTCACCGTCGGCCCTGTGTTGGGAAATTCCCAAAAAGCACTCTTATAATGTCTTTAATAAGATGCCAAACATACCACATTGACAGATATATATGTAATGTTATTAGGATGTACAAATTACAACCTCTGCTCCTGCTATAGTCGCCGTCCGAGTCAACAAAAGCGACGCCGTGAGACCACCATGGAGTCGGGGAAGAGGAAGAGGCGAGATGACGGAGAAGTTAACGGGAAGAGACGGAAATCCGAAGAGGAGGTCGAAGGAGTGGGGACGACGGCGGTAACGGAAGACGAGGTGGAGGAGTTCTTCGCCATACTGAGGAGGATACACGTGGCGGCCAATTACTTCAAGAACAAAGACGGAGCGGGCCGTAAGTTGACGGCCGAGGGTTGGAGGAAGCTGGTAAAATGTGAGACGGATGATTTCGACGGAGATGACGGCGTTAAAGACGAAACCAAAAGCACGGAGGAGGACGAGGATTCTGCTGAGAGCAGTACGGGTTTGGATCTGAACTTGGAACCTCCGTCCAAGGAGTTATAGTTTTTTTTTTTTTTTTAATATATAAATTATCCCTGAATTTTCTTTTTCTATTGTTTTTAATAAATAAAAAAGGAAAGTTGATTAAATTTCGAAAAAGGAAAGAAAAGAAAAGAGGGNTATATATGTGTGTGTTTTAATTATATCTCTACGGGTTTTTATTTTTCCGAGACAAATGTATGGAGTAAGTTCAACATGCCGTTGGCACAAAGCATGTATATAGCATCAGATGGGAAAAAAAAAGGGAATACTACTGGAAAAACACATTTTATAGTTCAAATTTCCAGAAAATGATGTAGCAACACAATGTTAAAAATTTAGATATTATGAGATCTGTTCTCTTTTTTTTTTTTTTTTGGTGAAAGGAAGTATGAGATCTGTTCTGACAGTATAAAATCATAACACATAACATTTATTGACTATAGTGCAAAAAAAGACTATTACAAAATTTACTCGGTATAAAAAAAATACTAGGAATGGTTTGGTAGGAGAGAGTAGTGGAAGATAGAAGAGGAGTGAGTCGATTAGTAGATACTTTATGATAAAGGAAGGATTTTAGGACAAAGTTGATTAAGTTATTGCTCTAAATCATCACTTCGGACATAATTCTGACACTCGTTACTTTCATATTAGACATAATAATACAATAAGACTCCTTTTACTTCCATTCATGACTGTTTCGTACGTGATGTACTTCTCTTTCCTACTAAATAACCTATAGCATCATCACACGCTCAATTGGAGCCATACCAAGTCAGTTTTGTATGCATGTATTGTATTATGAGCAAGAAGAGCAATGAAGGGAGAAAAAAAAAAGTTTTGAGTCATCGCGTTTGGTCAATTAGGAAAAAAAAAATGTAAGCGTTATTGTTTTGTCAATTAAAATTACGAAATTTAAAAGCTGGATCTAAGTTTTAGTAAACTATAAATTGTGTGTTGTATTATTCATGTATTGTATTATGAGCAAGAACAGTCGTGAGGAAAAAAAAATTTTAAATGACAACGTTTGATCAATTAGGGGGAAAAAAAAGTTGTAAGTGTTAGTGTTTAGTTAATTAAAATTACGTTACTTTTATTTTGTTTAAATGTTGTATCTAAATTCCCTTTAAAAGAAAAAATTGTATATAAGTCTTTGTAAACTATAAATTGTGTGTGTTGTAAAATAATATTATATAAAATATGTATTATGACAATAGAAGCTTTATGAAAGCAACAATTACTATATTTTTCAAATTTTTGCTTAAAATAATAGGTACATTTGAAATCTGTTAACCAAAAACAGAATTTATCAAATGTCTCTCTCCCATATTTTTTTTTCCTAATCGCCTGTAAATCTAAAGTAGTATTTAAAAGTAATCCCAAACAGGCCCACAGTCTTCAAAGATGCGCATAAGTTGGGTTTTAACTTTTTCTAAGTTTAAATTTCATATTGACATTTATAAATTAGTCAACATTTCAATTATGTTAGGTTTTGATTAGTTTAGTTTGAGTACAACAATACTAGGAAAATGCACCCGGAAAAAAAAGAAGTTAGTTTTCGATCAGGTTTAGTTTGTATACAACATTATGTTAGGTTTTGATTAAGTTCAATTTGGTAAGTAGGACTGTCAGGTTCAATCAGATTTATCTTATTAGGTTTTAGGTTTAATAGGAGAAAATGACATGGGTGGGACTAACTTGGACCGAAACGAATTTGTATGTATTTTTTAAAAAATGATATTTTTAGGAATGTCAAGGACGTTTCATAGTCAATAAGCTCTTGACCAAAAGTAAAGACATCCTTAATACTTTTAAAAATTGAGGATGGCTACGGTAGAGGCGTCCCTACGTAGGGTCATGCCTTAATTATCGTTGGATGGGAATCTGTGGGGAATAACGGGAATCTATAGAGAATCTATTTATATACAGATTCCCATCCAACGGTGAATAGACAGGGCCCTACGTAGGGGCGCCCCTACTGTAGACGCGCCCTTAAAAATTTTATTTAAAAAGAATGTATAAAATAGTCATCTTGGTCCAAGTTAGTCCTATCTATGTTATTTTCTCCTAGTCAAGTTTAGCAAAAAAACATCAAAAACCAAAAGACTAGCCAAATAGACTTTTGACATTAGTTTCGGTTCCTTGATTCTTTTTTGGTTTTCCTACTATTTTTAAGTTAGAACGTGCTAATCTGGATTAGTTAGGCTATTGATTTCATTTTATTTTTTAATATTTGGTTGTCCACTCCTAAACACCAAGCAAAAGATGGAGTTCCCCTTGGTTCTGCTAGTGATGTTAACTAGGTCGTGCCGTGCCTGCCAACTTATGTTTAGCTTCGACCCATTCGTGCCTTATACTGTATCGTACTTGTGTCATATCTGTGCCTGTTATCGTGCCTAATTGTGCCCATTTTCGATATTATTTTTTGTCATGCCCATACTCATATTCGATATTATATTTTTTCGTACTTAATGGTGCTTGTTATTATGTTTATCTATTATCATATCTAATTGTGCCTAATTATTCCCATTCTTTTCATATAATCGAGCATATCGTGCCTAGTCCACTCCCCTTCTGTCCTCCTCTTTTTTTTTTTTTTTAACTTGGATTGTTATCGTGTCCGTTATTCCTTTTTCTCCCCTAAATTTAGTTGTTTCAAAATTATTTATACATATTTATTTCTAAGTGATAGTAAAAATATTAGTTGTTATTGTTATGTAATATAAGAAAAATTACTTGTAAAATTTAAAAAATACTTTTATATAAAAATAAGTCAAAATTAAAATATTATGATTTACAAAAATATGTGAGAAATGAAAACTAATATTTAAACTTCTACAATTTAAGTACGTCCCAACTAAATTGGCACCTGCCTAAACTATATTAAAGTACCTAAACTATATTTTTATTTTTTTTCTTTTAAATTTTGTTTTCATCTTAAATTTACTTTTATGCTCTTTTCATATTGCATGTGGCCCAAGATAGATTTTAGTGCCCATGACTCTAATTTATTTTCTAATCGAACTCTTTACCCAAACTTATTATGTTTTTGGCCTTTTTATTAACAAATTTTTAATTTCCTTTTTACTTTTATTTTTTTAAGAAAATATTTTAATATTTTTGTGATTTTTTTATATTTTTTAAATTAAAAATTATACTAAGAAAAATCTTACATAATCTAATTTAATTATATTTTTTGTAAAATAATTATTATTGTTAATCGTGCCTATTAACTGTACCTGTCATGCCGCATACTGTATTTGTGCTCGTCCATGTGCTACTTTAGTCTGAGCATATTTACTAATCTTACCATGCTTATTCCATGCACAATCATTAATCGTGCCGTGCTGGTGCTGCATCGTAATCGTATTATGTCCGTGTCGGCTCATTTTGATACTACTAACTCTCGCTTTAAGATCTTATTTGTATGGTATCGGTTGAGGAAGGTTGGAATATAATTTAATTTAAAATAATATGAAAGTTATACTAGGCAAATGAATATCTAAGTTATAAATCTGTCAGGATGTACAGACTATTGCAAAGACGATATCTATTTTTTCTTAAGTTATAGGAATTTCCTCATTCAATTTTTTTTTTTTTAGGTTTTCTGATCATTCTATTTAGCTTAATAGCTTTGTTTTCAAGTTTCTGCTTCTAACTTAGACAACACTTTTTTTGTTTAAACTAAATACACCACTCATTGGAGCCCTATAAAAGTTACTCGCCTCACATGTTATCTAACATAGCATTTTTTAACTGAACTCTTAGGCTATGTTTTATAGAAGAGATTTGTAGGAGGAGGAAGAGGGGTGGGAGGAGAGGTAAAATCACTTATTTAGTAGAAGGGGTTGAAGGAGAGAAAGGAGAAGTGGAGGGATTGAAAATCCCTATGAGTCCACCATTTTAAGTCCCTCCACTAATGGAAGGATTTGTCTTCTTCCTTATTTTTCTATGTATAATGGCATTTATGCTCTCCAAAAAATACTATGAAATGATTAAATGATGGATAATATAGTAATTTGATAAATAAATACTAATTATCTTTCATACTCTCCATCATTTCTACCAAATAACTTGAAGAATTGTCACTCTCCTCTCCCTTCTTCGTATAATCTCTCCTTCTTGAACTCCCGGTCCATTCTATTCCCTCTATTTCCTACCAAATATAGTGTTAATGTTGAGGTTAGCTGTCATAATACCTCACCTCTAGCGAACAAAAATACCAACCATCATTAGAATGTGCTACGAAATTACCTGGTCCCACTTCGGACCTATAGCGAAAAGTGAATAGTGTACTTCCCATTTCCAAAGAAGAATGATATAAAATGGGTAGGCCAATACCACTTTACCAACCAAGCAGCACTGCATTAGTTTATTCAAAGAGGTTAAGAATTCTTCTATCAAAAAAAAAAAAAAAAAAAAAGAGGTTAAGAATTCAACTTGGTATACAACCATGAAATTACCTGGTCCCACTTCGGGCCTATTACGAAAAATGAATAGTGTACTTCCAATTTGCAAAGAAGCATGATATAAAATGGTTAGGCCAATACCACTTTACCAACCAAGCAGCACTGCATAAGTTTATTCAAAAAGGTTAAGAATTCAACTTGGTATAAAACCATGACTAGTTATGTGGTCAAGAAGTTTGGTGAAGATCGGGACTAAGTTTTATCAATAAAGTGACTCTTAATTAAAGACTTAATCCACACGTATTCTTTAATCAACCCTTGCTCATATTCCTGAATTACGAACTCAGCTTTCCCTCCCAAAAGAAACATCCTTCTTAAGATTGGGTTTTGTTGGCAAACTTCTGTAAAGCAAGTTCCATAATCACTACTTTTTTTTTTTGAAGGAAACATAATCACTACTTTTTTTTTTTCCTTGACAAATCAATCTCAAAGTTTAATGTAAATCAATAACTGTAAAGGAAAAGTAAATTATGGTCTCGA
The DNA here is from genome assembly GCA_002914845.1 of Trema orientale. NCBI lineage: Eukaryota > Viridiplantae > Streptophyta > Magnoliopsida > Rosales > Cannabaceae > Trema > Trema orientale. The sequence continues at coordinate 153,118 of JXTC01000041.1, read as the reverse complement.
CTGATAAAGAATCACTATTATATTTATATTTGTTGCAATTATGTTTTAGTTACATCTATAGGGAGAATCCCATCCCCTGCCCTGCCTTCACAATGTATACATAGAGCTAGTAATAGTAATTAGATAAATTTAGTAGGATAATTTTAGGATATCTTTACCATATTAAAAGTGGAGAAATATACATCTTAAATTAAGAGTAATACTATAACGGATTTAATGTTACACAATTTATTGTTGTATATGTTTTGAAATTTTGTTAGACATGGTCTTTAATCCTAAACAATAAAATTCTATATGGACCCAGGTGTCAAGTGGGCCGGGCTAAAAATCTACATGGACCTAGGTGTCAAGTGGGCTATGCCATGCCGGCCCGACCCACTTGAAGGAAGGCTCTATAGGGGCTATGGCGGCTCTCTACAGTATCGGATCAGGTCAGGGTCGGCCCATTTAGCAGTATGCTAGGCCCAGTCCTGGCCCTGGCCTTATAGGACGAGGGGTGGGCTATAGGGCTGGCCTCGTTCAAGCCCAATAGGATCAACCCTAATTTGAAAAAAAAAATTAAGAAAATTAGTACTTTCTTAATTAAATTTTAGAAAAATACATTCTTTAAACATTTACAGTAAAAATTTGAGTTTTGAGACCTTTTTGTCACTTTTTAAAAATAAATACATAAAAAATTTAACAAGAAACATAGTATTTAAGAGAATATTATAAAAGGTTTAGCTCAAACGCTCTATGGGCCAGGGCCGATCTTAGTGCCGACCAAGCCCTTGATGGACTAAGGTCGGCCCTAGCCCTCCCAGCGCTAGGGCTGAGCCCAAGCCCACAAATAATGTGTGTCGGACCTAGCCCGACCTTGCACTATTCAAGGCATGGACGGCCCGACCCAATTGACGTAGCTATGATTTATATTGGGGAAATTAGACTTTATACGGTAATTTTGAAATTTTTTTTAAAAATACGGTGGTTTAAGTTTTTTCAAAGTGCGGTACAGTTTTTATTAGATAAATACCATTTTTTAAAAACTATTTAGAAAAATACTATTTTTTAAAATAGTAACTAGTTTCTGGTAACCAGTTTTCTAGTAACCAAAGGTATTTATAACTGGTATATAACTGGTAACTAGTAATCAGTAACAAGTTTTCAGAAACCAGTAACTAGTAACTATTTTAAAAAATAGTATTTTTCTAAATATTTTTTAAAAAGTGATATTTTTCTAATAAAAACCGTACGAAAATTTGAAAAAAATCTGAGTTACGTATTTTTGTAATTCTTCTAAGTTTTTATACGTAAAAGTGATAGAAACCCATTTATCTTATGTTAGTTATCTTCCTATTAATTCTTCCCTTAATGTTCCTATGCTATTTAATCACACTGGCCACTTGTCGTTTACTTTCCCTCATGACTGACCAGATTTATCATATTTTCTTAAAAATGCAAATATATATATCATAATCATATTTGAATAAGGTAACTAATCATTATTTTTAACAAAGTAGGTTAGCTCAAATAGTAAGAGCACCCATTATTTGGTATCTCAGTCCTAGGTTCGGGTCACATTGAGGGTAGATGTGACTATCTATTATCCCTAATTGAGTGGGGCGGGGATTGATTAGTAGTAAGTATTTTTCTTTAATTTGTAATAAATAAAGTTCATTAGTTAAGCCTCACTTAAAAAAAAAGTAATTAATTTTCCCATATAGGAAGTCAAAAAAACTCTCCTTTACTATGAAAGAAGAAAGAACGCAGGCTATGTAATTTAACAATAACCAATGTAATTTTCCTAGGAAAAAAAATAATAACCAATGTAATTTAATAATAACCATCTAAGAAAAATTTTTAGAGGTTATATTTACATCTCAAATAGCATAAAGGCACCCCTAATATAAAAAAGTTGTATTTTTATTATAAAGCACCCTTTGTCATTCCTAAAATAAGTTTCATCTTTTGCACCTCATTAATATTATTTACTTGTCAATTTTGATACACCACTTTGACATAAAGCCACCCCAACTAAAAATAATCCTTGAACATTTTTGCTGAAATAACGTTAGATTGAACGAGTAATATGAACCAAGAACCACAAAAATATTAAAAACAAAATAAAAAAAAATAAAAGAGTAAATATGTAAATAAAAATAAAAAGTAGAGAATCTTAACATCTGGATCATTAATGCTTTGCGTTAATAAGATGGTTAGACTGATGGAGGATACGTATAAGAAAGTCGTGTGACTTTGAAGGAACAAAGAATGCCGTGTACACAATGGCAGTGATTTGCCATCACTGGTCGAAGCTTATAACATTTAGCTTGTAATAGGGGAATATATATTCTTTAGAATGAGAAATATCTACTAGCTGTTTAGAAATTCCTATTAAAATCCCCATTTCGCCAAAAAAAAAAAAAAAAGTTAAAAAGCTTCTGTTTCAAAATTTGTACAATCCCCATTTCGAGAAAAAATATTGAAAAGCTTCTGTTTCAAAATTTGTACAGATATTAGTATAGAATTTGTACAGATAATAGTATAGCCTATGGCTTATCGAATCTTACACTCTTTTTGTTATATTTTCTTCTCTTTTTCCCTCTAGATTTGAAAGAGAATACGCACCATGATTAAATTAGAGGAAAAGAGGACAATAAACTTGCCTGTATGCTAGATAATGCTTTGAATGATGAAAGCTCATCATTATACTATTCCATTAATAAATGGAATTTTCAACCCAACAAAAAAAGTTTGGAAGTAGAATGAGGGTGGAGAAATTTTTTGGTTTCTAAATTCTAATTGTTTTACAATGGGTTGGGTTGTGATTATTAAGGGTAAATTCTTACAAATTTAATTAGAGGCATGTTTAATTGTATACTCTAGTTTCATAATTAAAAAAATTAGGGAAAAGACAAGTGGGTGCAAGAAAGAGACAGTATCTTACCGAAAAGAAAGAAACAATACATTAGGGACTTACATGCCAAAAACATTAAGGTCAAATTGTCAAAGATGTAACATGTTAGTGGCCCAATTTTTTCGCTAACATCGTGGCCTCTTAATGGCCTTTCAGATGAAAAAGTAAATAAGACTAATGATAATTGGTACCAAGAAAACCATACATTAGCGACTTTAATGTAAAAAGTGAAAAGGTTTGAAACTAATGTGCAACACTGGAAAAATGTTAAGGGCCAACAACGCTATTTACCCCCTTTAAAAAAATATTGGATGGCTTTGTAAATAGAGTCGTTTTTTTTTTCTTTTATTCTTTTTTAATTTAGACCTAGTTACGTCTTCTTTAATTGCACATTTTGACTGAGTTCTAGATACGGGGTATTTTCAGAATTCCGAATCTTTCATTACATGAAAGTATTAGTTTATATATGATTTATATATTTTTTTTTCATCACATGCTTTAAAAAAAATATCAAAATTGATAATTTACTTTTTCTTTCTTTCTTTTGATTTGCATTATTTAACATGACAAGGCAGCATGTGATATGGAGAAAAAGTACAAACTACCCCTTTGTCCTCTCACATTGGTCAAGTGTAACACTTCGCCCAAATATAATTGACTTTGGTATATATTATCCAAAATTTGACAAAAATTGTTTCACTTTACCCCAAAACCTAAACAGCGTTAACAAAGATAGAAAGTAATTGCATATTTCTATGGTTCATGGGTTATTTATACAATATTTTATAGTTTAAGGGGTAAAGTGGGATAAAGTTAATAATTCATGAGGAAAAAATTAATAGAAATCCTAAGTAATAACAATAGTGATAAAAATAAGAAATGCAAAGAGAATTCCCTAAGGCTTTGTTTGGTACGCAGGATAGGATAGGATTGAACTATTTTAAAGGATTAGATTAAATTGGATAGGATAGGATAAGATGGAATTATAGTCCAATCTTATCCTATGTTTGGTGTGCTACTTTTTGTTAGGATATGTATGTTTCATAGTTTTAGGTAAATAACGAATTTTGAAGTTTGATTATTTAGAAAAATACCACTTTTAAAAATTAATTTAGAAATTTACCACTTTTGGAAATCAATTTTGTAAAAATATCATTTTTAAAAACTTATTTCTAGAAATACCACTTTTTAAAAAAATATTTTGAAAAATACAACTTTTAAAAACATATTTTGAAAATTGTTACTTTTAAAACTTATTTTTTGGAAAATGACATTTTTTAAAATTATTTTCAAAAATACCACTTATAAAAAATATTTTGAAAAATACCATTTCTGGTTTTATCACTTTTAAAAGTTAATTTCGAAAGTACCATTTATTATTACTTCAAAAACATTCTATTATTTTTGATCAAATTCATAATCCCTTCCAATCCCAAATTCTCAAGAGGATAAGATTATCCCCTTCTAAGGAGATTATTTTTGGAGTGGATTATTTTAATCTAATCCAATCTCTCTCATATACATGCACTAAACATGAGATTAATTTAATCTAATCCAATCACATCTTTATCCTGCATACCAAACGTGGCCTAAAGCTACTATCGTCCTTCCAAGCCACCACCATTATCCACTTTCTCCAACTTGCCGCCTCCACCCTACGATCCCACCCACAGTTGCTGCAGCCCTCTCCACCATTATCGTTGCACAAACCTCCCACCAAACACCAACTCAATTGTTTCAATCTCCCAGCCACACCCTATTGCTAACCTCTCCCAGCTGCTCGCACCTCGATGCTACCTTGTTGTCATATCTTGTCCATGATTTGACTACCGGGTTCAGATACTCAACTCAACAACTTGTCTTCTCATTATTATTATAATTATTTTTAGGAGAGATAGAGGTTACAATTAATTAGGGAAGGGGGAGGAGGGCGGGGTTTGAATCCCGTACCTCAAGCTTCTATGAGAAAAGCATTTTTCACACGTGCTACTAGCTTGTGGTACTTCCTTTCCCATTATTGATCTCAATTCAAAAGCCTCAATTTGATTTAGGTTTCACTGGAAAGGAAAAAATTGATAAAAGGTTTCATTGTAACGTGAGGAAACTTCTATTAAGTCCGTTTGGTTTTGGGATTAAAATGACACAATTTTTATCAAATTTGGACTAAAATATAGCTTAGTCAATTATATTGAGTCAAATTGTTACACTTAGCTAATTAAGTGAAGAGGAAATAGGTACTTTGTCCAGGTGAAAATGGTTTGGTTTGGTTAGGTTCTCTTTAAAGGAGTAAAAAATTTGCTAAATCAAACCAACTTATTAATCGGTTTGTTTGGTTTGGGTTGTCGATTCATAGATTTAGAATTTACCTTTTTCGGCCATTTAGTCAACTAAATCAAATTTATTAAAGGAAAATTTTAGAGGTCTGTTTTGGACACTTTGTTAAAAAAAAAAAAAAACTCTGATTAAAAAAATTGTATATCAGAGTTTTTTTTTTTTTTTTTTTTCATCTAGTTTATATTTATTGTATTTCAGTTAATATATCTAGGTATTTTCTGAGTAACTGGTAAATCCTTATATATTAACAGCTATGGACACACAGACTAAATTATTTTCTTATTAGAAAAACGGACATTTGTTTACATTGACTTAAAAACCAGTTATTTTCTCTTAAGGCCACTTAATTAAAACTTGTTTATTAATACTTCTAAAAAAGAATTGTTTATCAATGACCATGGTTTAAATCTTTTTAATTTAAAATAAAAGGTTCCACATTACTAAAATAACTTAGAGGTATTAGACTAATATGACACTTTAAAATGTAAGCATGTTTTAAGAAATAACTATTAAACTGTCATTCTACTTCATCTTCTTCTACACTTTTCTCTTGATTTCTACCCATCAGATAGGGAGATCAACTGTGGTAAGATTTACTAGGGTTTCCCCCCCTAGTTTTATATTCAATAATCTTTCTATTTGCGTGAAGGTCTTTGTCCCCATTGGCTTATTGTTATAAGAATTTAATCCAATTATATTTTAGATCTGTGTTGGTTTTGTTTTATTTTTGTTATTTTTCTGTGGTTTTATTATAGATCTGAATCCTCTGTGATTCAAATTTAGAAGATTTTTATCATAAATGCTGTAATATTTATGAAGATGGACTTTATTGGGATTGATGGTATATTTCGTTATAATGAATAACAGACCCTTGCTACTCTGCTTCGTGAAGATCCGGATCTTGTGATGTTTTTGAGGTTCACTGGCCTTTTGGTAGAAATTGATTGTATACTCATTGTGGGTATAGTGAACTCATATTTGTTTAGAAATTGGGTAAATGCTAGTGGTATGAACTCTCTGTTGAGAGATGGTAGTGGTGGCTCTTATTGCATTTTTTTTCTTTTTGGGAATCAATCGCCTATACATATGCTAAGCATAATTTATTCTATATTGTTTTCTTTATTTTGTAATAGACTATTTTCTAATTGTATTATTTCTATTGTATAGCAAACAATTTATTATAATAAAGAATTTCCTTTCTTTCAAAAAAAAATTATAAAACTATCATTTCCTAAAATATTTAAAATTTTCAAAATTCAAATATACATCACGTTTGGTTTGGAGCGTTGAAGAAAATCATGTACGTATTGATCGAATTGAGATAGTCAGTTTGGTTTGATTTGTTATAATTATTACGCCATCTGATTGTTTTTCTGTAGCTTAACCACACAATTTAGGTTCACCAATTGGTTTGTCAAAAATCCTTGAGAAAGATGGTGAAACACGCCTTTTTTATAGGAATAATTCTATGAACAACGTAAGGTGTCAAGCATTATAGGAAGGGTCAGTCTTTGAATAGAATATAAAATTAATATACTAAATCTACCTGAAATGTCGATTCTAGAAAAAAGGCCACATTTGAAAGTTGTAAGTAAATGCAATATTTTCTTTAAAGAATAGATGTGTAAATGAACAAATATACCCTTGGTTTAAATTTTTTTTTAAAAAAAATAAATAAATAAAGCCGCTCTCTTTTTCCACGTTATGTCCCTCTCTCTCATCCTCATGAACTGCCACTCTCTTTTAACTCTCCACAATCTGTTTCTCTCTTTTCCTCTTTCCTTTCTATCTCTATCTCCCTTCTCCGATCAACAAGAAGCCCAAAGCCCAACATCGTCACCAAGGCTCATGCCCGCTAAACCCAACCCCCATTCCTTCACATCGACTGAGTGTTGCCTATCGTGCCACCGCCACCTTTTCCACACCAGCAAGAATCCCAGAAACCCGCACCTCCCTATGTATCCATGATAACCCCTCACCGCACCAAATATGGAAGATCGACATGGGTATCGAGAGTAGTTCATAATATATGACGTGCTGGGTGCTTGACAAAGTGTTGACCGACTCGACCCTCCTACTGAGCCAAATCTAGGAGCCTAGTAGAATAAGTCACAAATTAACTTTGTTTTCCCAATAAGCTTATAACTTAGAAAATAGTTATTCACCAAAAAAACCTATCAAGGGAGTGTATTTTCTAAATCACATTCTGAAAAAGGTCAAGTTTTTTTTTTTAAAAAAAAAAAAAAACCCAAAAAAGGAAATTCACGATAATGTGTGACGGATGAGAATAGAAAGCAGACCCATTTTTTGAATAGTAGATTTATATTCCTTAAAGTTGATTTTATTTTTTTTTAAAGATAAATACATTAAAGTTTAAGTTTTTGGCAAAAACTAAATTCACTTTTTTAGTTTTGCAAATTAATACCATTAATTTTGTTTGAGCTTTTATTGAATTCATTAATTGAGCTATTATGTGTTAGTAGAATTAAAATCTTTGTTGGTTAATTTATTAATTTGTGCATATATATTGTTTTTGATAAGTAATGATTGTGGCGTTTGATTCTTTTGATAAAGTAATTCATCTGGAGTTTTGAACATGGCAACTTGTGCGTATATTATTAAGTTTTTTTTTTTCTTTGGCAAGTTAGTTTATTTGTTTAGTACAACTTTATTGAATGCATTCCACACTATAGCTTGGTAAATAAGAACAATTTTTCAGTGAATTAGTTGGTTTTAGCTATATAATGCATATAGAGTTTCATAATTGTTAGTTCATATATCTAAACAAACATCTATTATTTTGCTTAGTTATGTTTTAAGGAGGCAGTGGTGCTTTAAATACAGTTTTGAATTTTTTTTTAAGATAATGATAACTACAGTTATTAGTAATCAGTAACTAGTTTGGAACTAACCTATAATCTAGATTTATAATTAGTTATTGGTCTTTAATTTAACAACCAGATTAGAACTAGTAACTAAATTAGTAACCGATACTCAAGATTTATAATTAGTCATTAGTCTTTAAATTAACAACTAGTTTAGAACTAGTAACTAAATTAGTAACTGATACTCAGATTAGTAATTGCTAATTAATAACCAATAACCAGTAACCAAATTGATTACTGGTGACCAGATTAACTAAAGTAACCAGCAGCCGGATTTTATTTTATTTTATTTTTCATAAAAAACAGAACTGGTATCCACTAGTTTCCCGTCTTGTAACGAGCTATTAGTTTGGTAACTAGTAACCGAATTATTGGTTACCTGTGAAAACTAGTAACCAGTTTTATAAATGGCCACCAATCTGGAAACCATTAACTAGATTGGTTATAGCCTATAATCTAGATTTATAATTAGTTATTGGTCTTTAATTTAACATCCGTTTTGGAACTAGTAACTAAATTGGTAACTGATAATTAGATCATCCCTGCTAACCAGTAACCAATAACTAATAACCAGTAACCAATAACTAGATAAACTAGTAATCAGTAACCTGTAACCAAATTGATTGTAGATGATCAGATTAACCAGAGTAACCAGTAGCTAGATTGTTTTTGTATAAAAATAGAACTGGTATCTACTAGTCATCCGTCTTGTAACTAGCCATTAGTTTGGTAACTAGTAACCAGATTGTTGGTTACCTACGAAAACTAGTAACCAGTCTTATAAATAGCTACCAATTTAGAAACTAATAACTAGTAATCAGTAATCTAAGTATTTACTATAATTTACGAAGTAATTATTGTTTGATGAGATACTTAGTTACCTATAGTAACCTAAAAAATTACTAGTTGTTAGCTTATTTTCAACGGTAATAGTAATAATAAAAATAAAAAATCCATAAAAAATCTAGCAAAAAGAAGAAAAAAAATCAATTTCTAGTTACCAGCATTTGAAACTATAACTAAAGTATCATTAATCGGTCATTAGTCTTGCAACTTGGCACCGATTTAGAAAATAGTAAAATTTAGTTTTTGGTAATCAGATATTAATTTTAAAACCAGTAACTAGACTTGTTACCAATCACTTGTGTAAACTAATAACTAGATTACTCGATGGTAACAAGTTACTAGTCACAAGATTTGTAACTTGTAACTTGAGTGGGACTGATAACTATTAAGTTGTCTTAATGTTGAACCTAAAAACTAGTTTTGTAACATATTAGCCACCGCTCAACCACTCTCGTAACAAGCCACCAGTTTAGAAATCAATAACTAAATTGGTTACTAGTTCTAGTAAAGTTACCATTTACCAAATACTCGTTGTTAGCTGAGGTAATTTGTTGCGAAGTACTTATTATTTGATGAGATAGTTTGTTACGAATAATATCCTAGAAAAATATTATTGGTATAGCTTCTCACTTTCTATGATAATAATGAGAAAAATATTATTTCAAAAAGAAAAAAATAATTAAAAAAGAATGAAAAAGAAAAAAAAAGATGTTTTCCGAGTTCTTAAAATTAAAGAAAAATAAAAACAATGCCTTAATTCTCCAAGAAAACATTAAAAAGAAGGGAAAAAAAAGAAAGAGTACACTCTTTATCCCTAAAAGGAAAGGGAAAAAAAAAAAAAGAAAATAGGATTAAATATCCTTTTTTTTGGCGTAATAGTGTCTGTTCTTCTAAAAAAAATGAATGAAAAAAAAAGAACACAAAAAATGGAAACAAAAGGGAAATGAATGAGAGAAATAAAAAATTAAATTGGAAAAAATAGAGAGAGATTCAAAAGGTTTGAGAAGTTGATTTTGAAAAAAGAAGTAATAAATGTCAAACCAATGGGTATAGACAGATGTTCTTTGATCTCTTACATCATAAATGTTGTTACAACATTTTTTTATTTTTTATTTTTAAAATTGACAACCGCATGTCGTATAGGGACTGATTAATGAAATTCACCATATATTTGTATTTTTTTTTTCTTTCTACTGTAAAACTCTTAAAAACCCTTTAAAAAAAATAACAAAGATACGGTACCGTAGCTTTTATGAGTTTTGATGCGGTAGTTTTTTGAAAAATACCATATCATCGTTATCCCCTCTTTTTCTCTCTTTTTTCTTAGATCTGAGAACTTGGACCTTATCTCCACCGCTCTCATAGTCGTTGACCTCGTTCCTTCTAACTATCAACACCTACTTTTGTGGAGTATACCCCTTCGATGTTCAAGAAGAGGAAGAGAATCTAGAGAATTCAGCTTCAACGTCAGCTACACTACCTTTCAATGGCTCTGCTAGTTTCGATTTTGGTGACTTACAGGTAAGTACAATAGTAGCACGTGGCTTCCTTCTTTCTCCTTTTATGTTTTTCCTAACATTTTTCATTTTCATTTGATTTTTGAACTGAATTTGCTGATTTTGAATTTGAGTTTTCATTAATTTGTGAATGTGGGTTTGAGACTTTCTGGATTCAAGTACCATTTAGTTGTTTTTTTTTTTATTTTTATTTTTACGAATATGGGTTAGTTTCTTTCTCAGTAGAAAAATAGTTAACTTTAAGCTATTTATGGTCTAAATTGATATTGTGATAACTTTTTTTTTTTTTTTTAGCATTAGATATTTAAACTTCATTTGATTTCAGAGACTTTTATTTATTCTCTCATTACTGATAGCTATCTGCTTGGTTTTGGTTTTAGTTTGTGCTTGTAAAGCTCTTCATAGATGAATTGTGCAACACAAACAAACTCAAATGAATCAAATATATATACTGGGATTATTGCTCCATCTTAAAAGTTTTTACTTTGAAACAGTTATTTTGTATATGGTTTTGCCTAGTAGTTATAATCGATATATTTTAAAGGAACTCACTCTTTAACTTGGTACCCAGACTCTGTTTAGGTGATGTATAATTTGACAAGTTCATTGATGTATAGACAGATTTATATCTTTAATAGATCATTTTTTATTCTAGTTTCTCTATTGTGTAAGAATTTCTTTCATTTTTCTTTGTCATTTCAAAAGACAAGGGCATAGGTGACGAATAGCTAACCTTGTGCACCATATATTTGTCTTTATTGTTTCTAAGTTATCTAACCTTTTATTTATTACCTGAGTATATTTACAATGTCTAAAGAATAATATGATTTTGTATTACAGGCTTGAGAAAACATTAATTTATTAGCTAGATTGAGTTTCATATTTTTTTAATACCATTTTGGTTTTCTTTGATTGTCCCCTACTACTGTTTCTTTTTCTTTTCTTTCTTTTTTTTTTTTGCATTTTTTGATTGCAGATGAAGAATATGTATTATTATTCCCTAATTAGTCAAAAGTTTAATTAGGTTATAACGTTTGATAGTGTTTGACTAATGTAATTATTTTACTACTAGGGCTAGAAAATTAATGTTGCATGTATTTGAATGGTATAGAGAAATCTGGAAATACATAAAATCAAATGTCTCTTATTACATTTGGGAGTTTCTTATTCCTAGGTGTTTGTATTATTATAATAATAGCATTTATATGCATTTTGCATAAATTATTTGTATTTTATTGTCTTATACATTTGTAATTAAATCTTTAAGTAAAAGCTTGAATATAGTGTATCTATAAGACAAGGATTACTACTATGTAAGGACTAGTTACTGGTCACCCATTTGGTAACCAGTGTTTTAGCTGGTGTGGTCACTAGTAAGTATTTAGTTAACTAGTTAGAATTTGGTTATTGGTAATAAATTGGTAACCCATCTAGTAACTAGTATTGTAAGTAGTCCAGTAACTAGTAATTATTTTGTTAAATAGCTGGACTTTTAGTTATTGGTTACCAATAACCAAGTTGATAACTAATTCGGTTATCAGTCATAATAATGAAAACTAATTACCAGAGAAACTATAAACTCACTACTTGTAACCATAGTAACTAGAATAATCAATAATCAATTTGGTTATTGGTAACTAGAGTAACCGGTAACCAGTAACTAGATTTCAGAGAAACCGGTAACTAATAACCATTCTGGTTACTGGTTACTGGTTACTGGTTACTAGTTGCTAACTAGTAACTAGATTCTAGAGGAACTGTTAACCAACAACTAATCTGTTAATTGGTTACTAGTAACCAAATTGATTACTAGTTACTAGTTACAAGTAACTGGTAACCGGTAACCAAATTGGTTACAAATTCAGTCTTGTGACTGGTAACTCGAAAACAAAGACTAGATCAATGAGGTACTTAGATTTGATTATAATAATGAGGTACCAAGTTTATTTATTTTAGCTATTTTCATCTTAACTTGAAAGTAATTTTACTATAATTCTAAATTTTTTAAAATGATGTGACAAATAACTAATAACCAGACTGGTAACTAGTTACCAGTAACAGTTACCAATCTGGTTTTGTGTTACTGGTAACATATGTTCAATTACCTCTCTTGTAATTTGCCACTAATTTGGAAACCATTAACCGGATTGGTCATTGATAACCAGATCAATTATTAGTAACTAGTCTTGTAAGTAGAAATCAATAACCAATAACCAAACTGGTAACTAGTTACCAACTGGTTTTGTGTTACTGGTAACATATGTCTAATTATCTCTCTTGCAATTTGCCACTAGTTTGGAAACCACTAACCGGATTGGTCATTAATAACCAGATCAATTATTTGTAACTAGTCTTATAAATAGAAAATAACAACCAATAACCAGATTGGTCTTATATTTAAAACTAGTAACTAGATGGTGACTTGAAAATAAATTAGTTACTAGTAATCAGATTAACTAATGATTGGTAACCAAATTAGTATGATTGGTAACCAAATTAGTTTGTGGTTCGTTATCAGTAACTAGTGATCAATCATTGATCTTTGTAACTAGCCACTAGTTTGAAACCAATAATTATTTAGTAACTAAAAACCAGAGAAATCAAAGACTTAACTAGTAAGTAAATTGGTTGATAATTGGTAACTAATAACTAGAGAAACGAGTAACCAAATTGGTTGATAATTAGTAACCAATAACTAAATTGGTTGATAATTAGCAACTAAATTGGTTAGTAGTAACCAAATTAGTTACAAGTCAACCAAAACCAAATAAACTAATAAATAATAATTAGATTCGTTACTGGTTACCATATTGGTTACTTACTGGTAACTAGAGTAATTTGAAACTAATTAAATAAAAGAGGAAAAAAAGAGTAACTCCTTCTATCCCTAAGAGGAAGATAAAAAAAAAGTTAGTTTTTTTCCTTTCTTCTAAAAAGAAAAGAAAAAGGATAAGAATTAAAGAAAAGAAGATTTTAAAAAATGTATATATAAAAAAAATAGAAAAGGAAAAAAAATATGAAAATAAAAATGAGAGAAAACAATACGGTTCAATGAGTAAAAAAATTAGAAAAAAAAAATTGAAAAAACGAAAAGTAAAACAAAAAATATTTTCTTTTTTTTTTATATATATATGAAAAGGGGAAAACTAGGATGCTGCTAATCGAACCCAAATAGTAGAAAAGTAAAAGAAGACCCAACCATTGGAATTCAGCATAATCTGTCAATTTTAAAAAGTTGTTTTATTTACAATAGTGCCATTGCACTTTTGATTCTTTATTTTTTCAAAAATCCCAATTGTGTGCCATATAGAAACTAATTAGTTCCCCCTACCGTACTTGTGTAATTTTTTTTATTTTTTAATGGTAAAACCCAAAAACTTTCTAAAAAGAACTTGAACGAGGACCGAGCATGGCTCAAAACCGATTATTCTTAGGATCAAGCTTATAAGGCCGGCTCGAAATTTCGTTCAAAGCCCAAACTTAAAACTCAAACTTGAAACTTGATTTCAAAGCCTAAATCACAAAAATTGAAAGTTAAAGTAGACACTAGAATTAGTACTCAAAGTTTTAAACAATGAATAGTAGTTATGTTAAGTCTCGTTATTCCCAAAAAAAAAAAAGAGTTCTATTAATTCACGTTTGGATATGAAATTTTAATACATTTTTTAATAACTAATAAAGTGTTGATTTTGTAATTTTGCCTCAATTGTTTTGGTATTTTTTATTGAGAAATTTATACCCAGTATCTACTTTTCTACTTTATTTTCATATATATTTATTTTTATAGTATACATTTTATGTGCAAAATATGAGTGGTATATATTTACAATTTAAATTTTTATCTATGAGATATACATTTCATGTGTAAAATATAAATGGTATATATTTACAATGTAAATGTTTACTATGGTTTATATAAATTTGATTTATGATATATATTTTGAAATGTGTGCCAATTTTTAGTATAATTTTTATTCATGAAACGTATACTGCTGTATACGTTTAATGTAAATAAAACATTAGTGGTCTATATTTCTCCCAAAAAAAAAAAACGAGTTTAGAAACAGCTATTTTAGAAATAAATATAAAAAGGGCAATTGTAGAAATATGATTTTAAAAACAGGTATTTATATACTTTTCCCTTTTCATAAGGCTTCTTACAAAATCTCAAGCCTAAAATATCAAAAATTAAAAAATTCCGAATAGGTTGACTTTTTTGAAAAATCTCGGAATGATTTAGAAAATATTACTTTTAAAACAAGTTTTAGAAAAATATCATTTTTCATCAACATTTAGAAAAATACCACTTTTTTGGTATATTGATACTTCTGAGTGGTACTCCAGATAACTAGTCTAGTTACTTAAGGTAACCGGTCAAGTAACCCTGAAGTATTTCATTTATTAATAAAAAAGGGTATTAGTCTAAGTACTTTTAAAAATGGTATTTTTATAATTAAATTCGGGATTTTCAAACCAATTCAAAATCGAGATTTTTTCAACGTTTTTGAAAATTTACCATAAAAAATCAAATTTTCTCCTTTTATATCATATTTCTATTTGGGTCTCAAAAGTCTGTAATACTAAACTCGACCTGAACTTGAAGCCCAATGCTACCCTAAGTTTGAGCCGGAAGCCTTTAAGGCTAAACTTCGGGCTTAAGTTTCACAAATTCATACTTTCCTGACCCCGTCTGAAATGTTTTGAAACCTGAAAGCCTAAGTTCTAGCCAACGAAACCCGAAAGTTTTGGTTTCTGTCGCGCTTGGACGGCCCAATTTACACCAATATCACATGGACTGATGTTTACCCTTTATAACATCAAACCAGACAATTGATTGACCACCTCAACAAAGCTCCCCATTCATGTTAAACTGCAGCATTTTAATCGACTTTTCATGTTTTAGTCTCTACAATGTGCACATCATTTTCCATTTTATGGACTTAATACTAATGTAAGCAATGAAGAAGATATTGAATGGTCACCTATTTTTCAAGTTTAGAGTCAAAACGAATATTGTTTTCCTATTTTCATTTAGGTTTGTGGCTCTTTGTACTATGTATCAAATTCATGTTTCTTTTAAAAGACGTGGATATATTGATGTAGAGGGAAACTTGATTAGTTGTCTGTTGGCCACCTGATTTTATTTTAAAATGTGTTATATATTATACTTAGCTTATATCTTGGTATATCAGCTAATATATTGGCAATATATATCGACAGATTTACTAAATTTCTTTTTCTTTTTTAACCCAATTGATGTACAGAATTTAGCAACTGATAAAACCTGGACATTTTTTTAAATGATACAAGCAAAAGTTTTATTTTAATGAATTCAAAAAATCGGTCCTTGTCCAAAACAATCCAAAGGTTTTCAAAAGAATAGCCAACTCTTAAGTCATATGTAAGTTAATATTGTGGTTATATCAAATGATTTACTGTATTCATATATAAGTTTAGAAAGTATATAGAAAGTAAAATAAAATAGAGAAAATTAGGTCGAGTGATACTTTGGTAGATGATATTCGTTTCGTTAAAAAGAAAAAAAAAAAGGATTTTATATGGTAGAATTTCAAAAAAATTGAAAAATCTCAGATTTATTTAGAAAAATAATACTTTTAAAAATATTTAGAAATAATACCACTTTTTAAAAATTGATAAGGTACTTGAGAATTAACTTGTCCGACTATCTCAAATAACTCGATTGGTTACTGCAAGTAATCTGATTGGTTACCTCAAGTACGTTTGAAAAGTATCAATTTTGAAGAAAAAGTGGTATTTTTCTAACCCCTTTTAGAACGTGTTATGCTGCCAAATAAGCTCTTAAAACTAATATATTTCTATATAAATCCGAGATTTTCAAATTGTTTAGCCCATACGGGATTTTTTTAGGGATTACAAGAAGTTCACCATCAAAGATAATAAATATTACAAAAACAAGGTATAACAACGAAATAAAAGCTAAATGAATTAGGAAAATACAGCGTCAAAAAGCAGTGGTACAGTTTGTAATTTTGGTTAACTTTGTAAAGTACTTGTTATATAAATTAAAGTGTAGGAAAGTTCTAACTTTATCACTAATTAGACTATGTACATTCATAGTTTTAATAACAATTTTATCCCTATTTAAAATTACAAAAAAGAACAATATAAGAATCTTTTATTTATTTTTGGTTAAACAGTAAAGGAAATATCACCATATATATATAGATTAAAAGAGATTTGTTTGTTACATAAATAAAAAAACATGCAACAAAAAAATTATTATTCCTATTCATATGTATACGTTAGAAATATGAATTGTAAGTTGCCGTGTGACTTCGACTTAGTGGGTATTAGTAATTTCTTTTTTTAAAAAAAAAAAAAAACACACATATATATATTTAAATTAGATCTATGAATTACGGAAGTAAAATACTTGGTAATGTATCGTGAGAGCAACAAGAAAAAAAAAAAAAAAAAGCGCGACGATAAAAAACATGTTGAAAGAAATAAAGAAAAAATAAATAAATATCATTTTTACTTTTTTTTCCCTTTCATCTATCATGTTATCTTGATTAAAATCTTTATATTTATATTTTTGTGAGAAAAAATAAATGAAATACACAAAAAGATGAGGCAAAAAGAACATGATAAAAATAGTGGGTAGTTATCCAGAAAAAAAAAAAGAAATTAAATAAACTTAAAATTTTTTGAAAAAAAAAAACCAAAGTTAATTAAACTGAATTAAATCATTAATAATAGCTTAGGTTTCAATTTCCAGCATTAGTACAAAATACAGCGTCAAAAAGCAGTGGCATAGTGTGTAATTTTGGTTAACTTTATAAAACACTTGTTTTATAAATTAAAATGTAGGGAAGTTCTAAATTCATCACTAATTAGACTATGTATATTCATAGTTTTAATAACAATTTTATCCCTATTTAAAATTACAAAAAAAAAAAAACAATCTAAGAATCTTTTATTTTTGAAGAAGATAATTTAAGAATTAAGTATATTTATTATAGCTACATAGGAAGAATCTGCTAGCAACTACACAAGAAAGAAAAAAAAAGTATGAATTGGTTAAACAGTAAAGGAAATATCACCGTATATATACATATCGATTAAAAGAGATTTGTTTGTTAAATAAATAAAAAAACATGCAACAAAAAAAATTATTATTCCTATTCATATGTATACGTTAGAAATATGAATTATAAGTTGCCATGTGACTTGGACTTAGTGGGTATGAGTAATTTCTTTTTTTTAAAAAAAAAAAAATATATATATATATATATTTAAATTAGATCTATGAATTACTGAAGTAGGATACTTGGTAATGTATCGTGAGAGCAACAAGGAAAAAAAAAGTGCAACGATAAAAAAACATGTTGAAAGAAATAAAGGAAAAATAAATAAATATCATTTTTACTTTTTTTTTTCCTTTCATCTATCATGTCATTTTGATTAAAATCTTTATATTTATATTTTTGTGAAAAAAAAATAAATGAAAAACACGAAAAGATGGGGCCAAAAGAATATGATAAAAATAGTGGGTAGTTATCCAGAAAAAAAAAAAAGAATTTAAATGAACTTAAAATTTTTTGAAAATAAAAAACCAAAGTTAATTAGAGTGAATTAATAATAGCTTAGTTTTCAATTTCCAGCATTAGTACAAAATAAGGAATGTACATAGTAAAAAAAGAGTATTTTTGGAATAAAATGAATGTACATAGAAAAAACAAATTAATAAACAGTTCTTTAGTGATGTAAAAGGAAAATGAATGTACATAATCTAATTTTTGATGTATTTAGAACTTCCCTTTCATTTATTACTACTTATTACCAAAATTTGTTTTTATATTGATTTTCTATATATGTACGTGATAATCAATTGATTTTCAATTTATGGTTTTTTTTGTAAACTTCTTATTTATGTGGCAAAAAGAGAAGGAAAAAAAAACTTTTATAGTTTATAAAAGGTTTAAAAAAAAAGAATGGGCTTAAAAAATAAGCTTTTGGAAATGCATGAAATTAGCCTAACACTTAGGAAAATACGATAAATGCATAGATTCAATGGAAACTACATGAACACTTCATGAACACAGTTGAACAGTAGATTTAGGTTTTTAAATTCTTACATGGAAACATATTTTCATAACCAATAATCATAAATGTATCAAATCTAGATGCATAAATCTTAAAGATGAGATTTTTGCATTTACCTCTTGATGTGTGCTCTACCTTAATTTCCTTATTGATAGTGATCAAACCTCCAACCCTAGATCTTCTTGTCTATTCTCCAGTTTTGGGAAGATGAGGTGAGTGGGTGTCGAGTTGAATCCTTCGTTGGAGAATAATCAAGAACACGTTCTGGATTTTGTGGAACACAATTTCTAGAGCTGAGTGTGTGAGATTTTTAGAAAACGACTTTCTTCTCTCTGGGTTGAGAATGGCCGAATTGTACAGTGACTGTGGTTCACCGTGCTTGACCAAAATTCTCTCTCCCTTTCTCTCTCTGAGCTGTTGTTCAGTTTTTTCTCTCATATTCCTCTTGTAGCAAAATGACCGAATCTTGGGTCCAATTAAGTAAATATTCGTCTTTCAAATGTTATAGTACATGTCTAGTATACATGTTTATATACCAAATGTAAAATATTATATATCAAGTATAAAAATTTATATACTCAGTACATTAACTAAAATTAGTGGATAAGTAATATACCAAGTGTAAAAATATATATACTTGGACATTTAGTTATAAAATTTAAAAAGTGAACATCTACTTAATCAAATTTAAAATATTGATCATCCACCTAAATTTCTTTATTCCTTATATATATGAGGCCTAAACTGCTAATTATAATCCAATTAAAATTGAGCATGTTCTCCAATTTGGGCTTTAGATATATTTTTATAAATATGTCCCACTTATATAACTTATTTATAAAAATACAAACACTTATGTAGAAATATTATTTTATATAGTTTCACGAAACTAATTTCATGAATACCACCAACCAATTAATGAACTTTATTGAGCTAGACAAGGGACCTAATAGGTCCAAATAACTTAAGCTCCAATAGTATAATGAATATATATTAACTCTTATTATGGTATTTATCTAAATACTATTAATAAAATGGATACTCTACTAAAGACCCAACACTGCACTCTTAGGTTAAGTGTCATACTTTTTATAGAGATTTAATTAACTAGCTTGACTAACCGATCCACCTGACATATTCTATACTACATGTAAAATCCCTAAACAATATCGTAGTATGATAGGTGAAATTACCATAATATCCCTCCAATACAAACTTATCTTTAAGTTGCCACATTTCTATCAAGGAATAATGTTGTCCATAATTTTTATTTTTTATGGCTATTTAAACAAAATTACTAACCATTCACAAAGTGAATACTAAGATCTTATATTTAATAATTCCTTGAATCTTGAAAGATCCTAAAGTGACATTAATGTATAGTATCCTTACTATTTAGTGTTCCCGTCAATTCATAAATTGTAATCTTTAATATACCAGAGTTTGCCTTGAACTTTATAGAGACTAGTTTTTTAACAAATTAAAAGGCTACAACCCATGAAAGCAAGTCCAACCAAATACTGAGAATTAAAATCTACATGCTGAGAGCTAGTTTGTGGTAATATTAAGAATTAAGTTACGATACTCTAATTCTTTCTATTACCCGGTCCAGTTCAATACATATAACATGTTTATGTTGTACTAGTATTTCTATTAGAAGACTCATTTCAATGATTCCCGTTGAGATAGACAAATACTATAACTTATAATAAATAAAGTAATCTATCTTTATTTAAAAATTTTGAACTAGTTAATTTAGACTTAGATAACGAAATAAGTCTCCTAACAATTAATATACTTAATCATATTTATTTCTTTATACGCAAATAAAGTTATGGAATATTCTTTTTCAGATAAATAAACTATTTACTGAGGCAGTTTAATCTAGCAGAATATCATAGTTACATATAATAGAAAGTTATTTACACTAAAGGATAAAATAGGAAATCAGCTTTTAGGGCACATATCCCAATAGGAAAAAGGCCCAAAGAACTTCTTAAAAGATTAGCCTAGATATATTTTTTTTGTATTAAAAAAAAAGGGCCATGATTAGTTTTTTCTCACAGAAAATCCAAATCTGAGAAGTCCAGAATGTGCAAATCAAAACACAACTTGAGCTAATTCGCATGAATACCCGACTTACCTTATCTACTTACCTACCCGAAACCCGAAAACCCAATCCACATTGGTTCGATTTCAGTTACCTATTTCTATATACCTAAATCCGAATACCCGAAATCCGACCCGACGTGCACCCTTAATAGTTACCAATAATTGGTTATTTTGGCTTCTATTAGATTGGTTACTAATTACTAGTTACTAATTACTAATTTTGTTACTGGTTATTCTAACTGATAACTTTAGTTTCTATCAAATTAGTTACTAAGTTTTGGTTACCAATTATTAATTTCGTTGCTGGTTATTCCAGTTACTAGTTACCAATTTACTTGTTAGTTTCTAGATTGGTAGGTAGTTATAAAGATTAGTAATTGGTTACTACTTTAGTTACTAGTGTCTAGTTATGGATTATAATTTCTAGTTAGCATATTCATTTTAGTTACTAGTTTCTGATTTACCATCAATCAATTTAGTTACCAGTTATAAATTATCAATTTGATTACAAGTTACCAATTACAAGATTGGTTACTAGTTCTTAATTATCAATTGCCAATCCAATTAAACTTTAATCGATATCTAATTCTAATCTTTTTTTCATTAAGGCATTTCAAACATGTAACAGTGGTCCACCTAGTAACTAGTTACCAAGCTAACTAAACTTTCTAGTCTTCTTTTTTTTTTTTTTTTCCATTCATTATGGCATTTCATCAAGTATTTTACAGTTAGCAATAATGGGTAAATATGATTATAGCTTTGTTTGGGCTCATTCCATTATCAAATAAATCACACGTGAACTCCCTTTACTAGTCCAGATTTGTCTCTTCCCAAAGACGTATTGTTCTTCCTCTCAAAGAACAAGATGCACTCAAACAAAGTACTTAGAAAACCCTAAAGCTCTCTAAGTCTCACAATGGCAATAGAACATACTCTATTTCTTACAAATAAAAGCTCTCTCTAAGTATATTTTTCTCAATGAAGTGCGTGAAAATTTCTAGGAGTAGCAGAGCTTTTATAGGTGAATTTCAGTCTCCATGATCGTCCATTGTAGTGTGAATTGGCTGAAATCAAATAAGAAAAGAATTAATAACAAAATCAAAATCTTTCCATAAATGTTGTAATCTGCCAAAAAGTTGTTACAACAACTTTCTGAACAATTACTAGAAAAATGTACAGATTTATGATTGCTCCTTTGATTTGGTTTGGACACAATTTGGTCAGCTGAAAATCTTCAATTAACTTACCAAAGATTAATAATTAACTTAGAAAATTATATCTCAATCAATATCAATCAAATGCCAAGATTTAATAAAATTAACCAATCTTCTCTTAAATATCCGGAGTTGTTGCAACAGATCAGAAAATCTGATCACAGTAACTCACTAAATCAAATTAATTAACTAATGAAAACTTAATTAATTGATGAGCAAATATCCAACAATAATTAAGGACGAAAATCCTTATGGATTCACATCAAAAACCTGTCCAAATTCATTGATTAATAAGAAGCAATCATATATCAATCAAGGACGAAAGAATGAGGAAATAATCAATGATATATATGGTAAATATAAAAGGAATTGATTGAAAATTGATAAAAAAAATATCCTAAACAGCTATACACGAAATTTCATTTATATTTTATCAATATTATCACCAGAATCATCAAATATGGAAACAAAGCATGTTTAGGCACATTTTAGAAGGTTTCCATATAAAGAAAAGTGCAAGTTTGTTTGTTATAGAACAACACTTGTTGTAACAACTTCAAACTTGTTGTAACAACATCTCCAACTTTTTTATCAACTTGAGTTCTCAAAATTTTGCCATTTAGAATGCCAAACTTTTGGCCTTAACAAAGCAGTTATTGTGCACATTACTTGGTGGTTACCTTACTCAAAATTCTTATATTGAAATTATTGTAGAGCTTAATTGCATAAAGTCAAAAAGTGAGAGAGCAAGAAAACAAAGAGAAATTATAGGAAAAAAAATCGATACAAATAAAGAAATTCACAGTTGTGAATATCAAATACTACAGGAATCCAAGGAGGAAACGAACTCCATTAACATCAAGGAGGAACTCGAATCTTGTATTTTCAGTCGCTTGTTCATTCAAGATCTCTCTCTAACTTAGATCGAAGAAAAGAGCGGCCACGTATTGAGCAGTTCAATTTTTAGCATAAATGAAAAGATCTCTTAATTAAGAAGCTATATTGAGAAATTTTTACATAAATTAGTTATTGGTGTATAATATATATATATTTAAAAAAAGATATGTTTCGAAAGTTAAAAGTAAAATTTTGTTATATTCTATATTCCAATGAGTTATATTTTGACATGATTACCGAGTATTTATAGTCAACTCCTCAAAACAATTTCTTTTAGGCTATGGATGGTATAGACTTAGAGGGAAACAAAGCACGAGGGAATGAAAAAAAGAAGAGATAGAAAATATGTGGGATTTAAACAAAATTAACTCTTCTTTTCTTTTTTTTTTTTTTCCTTTCTTTGGATAAATAAATTTGCTTTGTTGTTGGAGGTAAAATTGAAATTCTTTTTTTTTTTTTGGTAAATAAATTTGCATTGTTATTAGAGGTAAAATTGAAGTGCTAGAAGGTATTATATTTCAAGATTACTTAAATTTTGTAGCGTGCTCTTATAAAGCTAGTTTCGTAAATTAGAAGCTTAATACCTTTTTTTTTTGAAAAAAAATAATTTCATTAATACAAAATAAGTATTACAATAGCAAATCGAGTTACATATAATCTCTTACAATAAGAATTAGAAAATCGATTCATATACTTAAAGAGAGAAAACCTTCAGAGATCTCGGAGATCTCGGAGTACAAATAGTCCTCGGCACTGATCTTGGGGAAAAACTCTATGAGGATAGAATAATGCTCTTCAATAGCTCGTTATGATTCTTCCCAATTCAAATTGATACTTCTAATTAATTCACTGAATGAGATTCTACTAACTCTGATCTGCCATAGTAATTACCTCTCCAAATCTGAATCAAAAATTATATAAATTTGGAGGACTACCACACCTGACAATAAAAAAATTAAAAACAACTCAAACCACCACATATTCAGATCTGAGTGTACTAAAATCACTATAGATCTAAATCTAAGTTGACGACTGCCTTCCTAAATGGAAGGATTATTTGAAAATAAAATAAAAAAACAGGGAAAGAAACTAAGAAAAACCCATACGGAGTGAGGGAAAATCCTCCTCCCTAGTACCAGGAAGGAACCTGCTAAAGGAGGAAGTGAGAAGAAGCTGCAAGAGGAGAGATCTCTGCTGCGGAAGAGAGGAGATGAGAGAAGAGGGAGCACAGAAGCTCAACAACTTTTATTTTCAATTTTATCTCCAATTTGGAGGAAGTAATATTTTGTGTGCCCTTTGAATTTCTCTTCCATCTTTTTTCT
Organism: Trema orientale; assembly: GCA_002914845.1. Classification (NCBI taxonomy): domain Eukaryota; kingdom Viridiplantae; phylum Streptophyta; class Magnoliopsida; order Rosales; family Cannabaceae; genus Trema; species Trema orientale. Next base: position 129,007 of record JXTC01000041.1, on the reverse strand, counting down.
CTTCTATCAAAGAACACACTTTCTCATTTGAAATTTCACCAAACATGGTATTACTTATGGTCACATAAATGGAGCATTTTTACCCAACAGTTACCACAATGCTACTTGCCTAAAAAAGGAAGTATTACTCACTAATGATATCAAAATGGGCCTCCATATGCACAAATAACTAAGTCTAAGCCTAAGGTTGTATGACACGAGGCACAATAAGCGTGAAATAATAGGTACAACAACAAACACTACTAACAATTATAAATAATTTATAGAAAAAGGTACACTTAAATCTTAATTATATTTTTTAAAAAAAAACGTATAATTTAAAATTGAGAAATTTAAAAATTAAAAAGAAAAAACTACCGGAAAAAATAAAAATATATAAAATTTGAAATATTTATTTAATATGTATACGGGGATGCTCAAAATTTTATAAGATGAAAGAAGAGTTCACTTTAGACTTGGTTAGACATTATTTATATAAAGTTTATTTCAATTTATATTTTTATATAAATATATTTTAGTTTCATAAATAATTTCATTATAACATAAAAACTAACAATTTCACAATCACAGTTACTTAAAGGGTTTATGACCCAAATGGTCTCTGAAATATCCAATTTGAGGTAATTTGGTCCTCAAAGATCTAATTTTGGCAATTAATTAAGCTCCTGAATTTTCTGATTTGAAACAACTTAGTCTTTAAATTGTTTAAATTGTAACATATTATAAAATTTATAAGCATCATACATGTGCACGTAACGACATCTGAAAGATAAACTGAACAAAAACATTTGAGGAGAAGGAAAAAAAAGTATTATTTATATTTCTTAGGGTTCTTAGAGCTACAAATTTAAGGGGAAAGGAAAAAAAGAATATGTGTTGTTCATATTTTTACTCAAAATTTATAAATTATCTCTTAGATACATTTTCAGATACTACTATGTGTGTTTTTTGTCAAAATTTTAACTGCAAGTTATAATTTAGATAGTCTAAGAACTAAATCACTTCAAATCAGAAGTTCAAGGACTTGATTGCTAAAATTAAAATTTTGAGGACTAAATTACCTCAATTTGAATATTTCGAGACATATATTCACGAAAACAACATAATATTGAAAGTTGACACAATTAGCATAAAACTAGCACAATGGAGAAAACATACATAATTAAGCAAATAATAATAACCAAACACGAGAATGACATTATAATATACATTAATACGGGCATGAACACCTTGCAAACGAAGAATAACATGACATAATTAATAATTCACGATTAGTAGTATTAATCGACTTAGACGGTCATCAGTACTAAGCGGCTTGTACCGCCATTAATACCGTTATAATCTATGACTCACACTCCAAGGTGTGGGTACCAGGTAAAGGGATGGCAATTAAAATTCCTCGAAGAAATATCGAGGCAATTGCATTTAAGACGTGTAATTCAATGAGTACCGTCTATTGTCTTGAGACTGACCAATGAATGGCCGTGGCTTGCTAGCAAAGCTCAATTATTTATCCCTAGTTTCATCAGCTTTTTCCCATGATTTTTAATCAATGATAAACCAATGCCACGTTAAACCTTGGTCCCTGAAAGAGTCAACTTCCGACTAAAGACCTCTACTGGAACTGTGCATAAATTGGGGCCACGGTTCGGGTTTTTTTGTGTAATGAATCCAATACCATTTGCCACGCATTTGATGATATACAGGATGGCTCATCAGATGCCATTAAAATCATGCTAGAGATATTAGAATGTTTTTTGTTTTAACGGAATGCTAACGGTACTAATTGTTCTTTTCATTGCTTTACTATTGACACATAGATTCTATGACATTATTTCTATTTGGGATAATTGCAAAAAAAATACCCTCATGTTTGGATGTTCTGCAATTTAAACCCTGAAGTTTGGATTCTGTAAAATAATATCCTGAAATTACGAAATTCTGAAAATTAATACCCTGTGTTGATTTTTTACTGATAAAATACAATAATATCCTCAAAATTAAGATGAATAATATGGATTAATTTAGTTTTAATGGAGGATATTATTGTTTTTTCGTTCCTAAAATTGGTCAAAAAACCTGTTCATGGTATTAATTTTCAGAAATTCTTAATCTCAGGGTATTATTTTGCAGAATCTAAACTTCAGGGTTTAAATTGCAGAACATCCAAACTTCAGGGTATTTTTTTGCAGTTATCCCTTTCTATTTTAATAGTACACTTTACAATATATACGTCATTAAAACAAAATAATATAAAAAATAGCATTATTTATACTCTTTTATTTTCTTTTTACACTATTTTTGTATAATAACTAAATGGGGTTAATTGTAAAAAGTACTTTGAAGTATGACATTTCTGCAATTTTAATTTTGTCTTTTGGCTTATGCAAAATAATACATCCACATTTCAAATCTCTGCAAATTTATACTTTTGTGTACAAAGTGGATGATTTTTTTCTAATGGCCTTCATTTATTACAAATTAAAGGAAAATAGCTACTACTACTCAATCTCCACTCCACCCTATTAGGGATAATAGGTTTTCACGCCTACCTCTGGTGTGACTCAAACCTAGGACCGAGATTTTATGTAGTGGGTGCTCTTACCACTTGAATGGATGATTTATGCTAACTATTTTATGTCATTTTTAATAAATTTTTTGTATTAGAAAGCAGAAATAAGATATCCTCAATTCAGATTCTGTGTTCAGTGAAAAACTTATTGGTCAATTTATATGCAGAAGGTACAAATTTGCAAAGAATCCGGGTTAATTGTAAAAAAAAAAACACCTTGAAGTATGACATGTCTGCAATTTTAACTCTGTCTTTTGACATCCACATTTTAAATCTTTACAAATTTGTACTTTTGTGTACAGATTGAGTGACTTATGATAACTATTTTATGTTATTTTTAATAAATTTTTTGTGTTAGTCAGCAGAAATAAGATATTATCAATTCAGATTCCGTATTTAGTGAAAAATTTATCGGTCAATTTATATGTAGATGGTACAAATTTGTAAAGATTTAAAATGTAGAGGTATAATTTTGTACAAACTAAAAGATAAGATTAAATTTGCGAAAAACTATACTTCAAGATATTTTTTTGTAGTTATCTAAATAAGAACTGAGTAATTTTTATTTTTTTTATTTTTGACTTTGTTTCTCTCAGGAGTCAGGGCTATCAGGATGAACTAATGTCAATGAGCGTAAGCTTCACTGCTTGAACACAACTTGTGCTAACCACACTAAGTTGCTACGGTGGTCAGGGGCGGAGGGAGCTTGGGCCTAGTAGGGGTCAAGCCCCCTCATCTTTTTAATTTTATTAAAAAAGAAAAAAGGCTAAAATTTATGTATATTTATGTTTTGTTCAATTTAAATTAGGGATGGCTACGATAGGGGCGTCCCTATGTAGGGTCATGCTTTAATTATCGTTGGATGGAAATCTGTGGAGAATAACGGGAATCTGTGGAGAATCTGTGAATAGACAGGGCCCTACGTAAGGCGCCCCTACTGTAGACGCGCCCATTTAAATTATATATGAAATCTTCACTCAAAAATAGACAAAATATTAAAAAATCCCCTTAAAATAAATAAAACATAATTCTAGCCCCGTTATAGCGGCTAGAGGTCAGACGGTAACAATTGAGAGGTTATCACTGAGCATTTTTAGTCACACTGGAAGAAAGGTCAATTGGCAAGACAAGGCCACGCCATACGACTCTTTGGCAATGGGAATTCGGACTATGGTGGCCCGGTGGGATCATAAGAGATGGCAATGGTGCTGTTATGTGAAATTGAAGAGGTATCCTCTAGCTCAAGATTAAGATTCAATTTATATAGTTACTATGCCCACTATGCCCAGTGAACATTTCACACTTGGCACATATACAGGATATTTGGATATTTCGCTATAGTGATGGATTCCCAAAATTCGGTCATTATGCTAAGTGCCTCAAAACACTGGCATAAAAAACAAATAGATCCGAGTTATATTAGTAACAAAATTTGTTTAGACTTCTTGTCCGAAGACAATAAAACAAATTAATTTACCGTCGTTACATTTCTAATTTTTCTTTATTTGGAAAGTTTAAAGTTTAATAACAATGATCCATAATATAAAATAAAATAGTATCACCAATACCGTCTTACGATTTAGAGCTTTCGTTCCAAGTCCTCAAACGGGTGTCTTAATAAATTAATAATCTTCTAGTCCCCTTGGCTAATAATATGCTAATTTCATTAGCATAAAGAAAGAACCAACTTCTCACGTGTTAAAAGGCATCTTTATATCAGTCTAGTCCTACATATATCCTGTTTCTCCCCTCCGCTTCCTTTTAAAATATATTTTTTAAGAGAAAAAAAAAAAACAAAAGATTTACAAATCGGCGTCGTTTAATAATCCATCCGATCAAAAAAAAAAGGGTCGTTTCGTTTTCCCGTGCTATTGGGCCGGCATAGTTTCCGACCGCCAAGACAAATCGGAGAAATCGGACGAATCAAAATAAACGTCGGAATATCCGAACAGCCCATCAAACGCCACGTACTCATTACTGTCGTTAAAGTTGTCTCCGGTCCCCAACTCGAACGATCCATAACTCGGAATCTGGTGGTCATCGAAACCCCAGAACTCGCCGCCGATTCCAGAAGAATCGGACGAAACTCGTACCAACTCAGTCTCCTCCTTCAACGCTTCCTCGCTCGAATTCGAAGGCGGTAGACCAAGCTCATCGTCCGAGGCCTCTAAAAGGTAACCCAGATTCAGATCCGGCTGAGACTCGCCGGAATCTGACGTCAGATCGACCACCGTCACCGTCGCAGGAGCCAGCTCCGACTGCAGCGGCGAAGGCAACGGGGTGGCGGAACAAGAAGCGGCGGATATCTCTTCCTCCAGGCTTTTCATAACCGAGTCGAGGTCCTGAGTCGACGGGTCCGGGTCCGAGTCGTCGAGGAAACCCAGTAGGTCTTCCCTGAGTCTCTTCACCTCGACCGAGTCAAGCTCCGAGTCGGCCGAGTCGTCTCGGACCCGCTTCTTGAAGGAGGATTGGCTATCCATAAAAGCCAGACAAAAAGACGCGAAATTTACGAAACTGCCACGGGGAGGGATTCACGGAAATGCGAACGAATTGTGGTTAAGTGGTAGTGCGGGAAAGCGGTGAGAGAGAATTGGTTTATATAAAGGGGACAAAGGAAAGAGAGAGAAAGAGAGAATGTGAGTAATGATGGTGACGCAGGCGCGTGGCGTGGGGGATCGAATACTTAGGCCATCACGGATGTGTTGCCCTTATTTTATTAAAAACTTTTCTTTTTAAATATTTTGTTTGCTTAATTTCGTGTCTGCTTTCCATTTATATTTTATTAATCGATTTGAATTACGTCTTTCAAGTCCGGTCAGTCCTGGGCCCCACCCTGCTTAGTCAATCACGGCCTTCCTTTGTTTCTTTCTTTTTTTAATTTTTTGGCTCAGCTCGGCTGACTGAAAAACATGGGGGATTATTGTTTGTTTGGTGGGAAAAGAGATTCTAGCCTTCTAGGTGGGTATGAGGGCGTTTTGGTAATTTAAATTTGGGTGGCTTAAAATAGATTAGATCAAATTAATCAACTAATTAATATTAATTTTATTAAGGTGGATTTGACGGGGGGAGAGGAGAGGAGGTGGACTTTTCTCACAAAGGGGAATTGGTAGAAGGGAAAGTTGGAAAGTTATGGGTAATTGATTGCGCATTTGTTTGGAACGTTATTGGCTGTCAATGACCATGATGGCCACAGCACTGGGATAGAAAAGCAAAGACAGAGAAATTGAATTTATAATTTTTAATGTTCCAATAATTTAACTCAAATCACAAAAAGTAATACAACCTAATAAGTCATCTACTAACTATACTAGCCATTCTTTTTGGATTTTTTGGTAAGAGATGTGTTAGGTGCTGTGCTGGCATTTACAAAGTTTAGGAAAATTTTGTATTTGCTTACCATATAATTTAAGAAATTGAATTGGTAATTAATCTTTAGTTTTATTTGCTGGTAGGTAATTTTCCTTGGTTGTTGTCCAGCTAGGGCATTAACATCAATATTTAGAAATTAATTTAAAAAACCTATGAGACATGCATGTTTTGCCATTTCTTTAGCCATCAAATTTTAAGGGAAGTGAGTCAAATGTTTTTTAAGGGCCGTTCCTTTTTTAACCAATCATCCCATTCAGAAGACGAATATATGTTTAATTATTGCTGGGAATAGTTGGCCTCCCCTCCCATCTTCAACACTTCTTTTTTTTTTTTTAAATGGTTTGTTTTGAGAGTGCCACACCTATGTGTAGGAGATCGAGAAAATTATATAAATTCATTCAAATACACTTTTTTTTTTTGGATAAAGGATTAAGCAAAGCCAATTCAAAAGGAAAAACATATATATATATATATATATATATATATATATAAAAAACTTTTATTTCTTTCCCTTATTCGATAGGTTCAATATTTATATTTTTTTTAGAATGATTCTATGTATACCAAGATAGTTACCAAATTTTTAATATCAACACACGTGACATATAAATTGGTATTATTCAATTATTGTGTTAGAATTTATCATAAATAAATTAATCATATTCACCGATTGAATGATGTCAATTCACATGTCACATGTGTTGGTATTAAAAATTTAGTACAAATTTTAAGATACTTAGTATTATTCATTTTTTTAAGGGGATGGCTACGGTAGGGGCGTCCCTACGTAGGGTCATGCCTTAATTATTGTTGGATGGGAATCTGTGGGGAATAACGGGAATCTGTGGAGAATCTATTTATATACAGATTTCCATCCAACGGTGAATAAACAGGGCCCTACGTAGGGGCGCCCCTACTGTAGACGCGCCCTTTTTTTAATTAAGAAGTTTGTGAAAAACTCTAAGATGGATGAGCAATATTACTACATAAAACACCTTTTAGTGTTTTCGTAAAATCGTAACCAATAACTATACATAATCACCTAACTCCCAAAAAAAAAAAATCACCACCCTCTTAATTTCTTTCGAATAAAAAGAACAAATTTAGACTTAATTGAAAAAAAAACTGTCAGATTAAATCGAAAAAAAAAATGTCCAAAGGCATTCTACATAAATTGTTATTTAAATACAAAACAATAAACATGTCATAAAAAATATTATCAAATAATATTGTTAAAGTTGTTAAACTCCACTTTACTCGGGGAGGGGGGGGGGAGAGAAAAGTTGATAAACTCCATGCATTACACGACTAACTTCAGTCGCACGCACTAAAGGGAAAAGGAAATTGATATGATTTTAATACCTAGAAATTCCATTTTAAAAATAAAAAACCTACAAAAATAAACAATAGTACAGTCCAACAAAGATATTATATATTTTTTTTATTCTTAAAAACAAAAAGAAATTTCCTAAAAAATAAAGGGTGTAAAAGCAGATGGGTTATCACGTGACTTTGAGGGGGACGAACTAAGGCATATATGAGACCCACTAGGCAATGGGCATTCTCGAGTCTCAAGTCTCAACCACCCAACGGTTCGTTGGAAGCCCCAAAACATAGAAGAAAATATCTAACTTATCAACTATCAAGCCCAAGTGGGCGACAACCGCATCCACACATGACAACCCTCCCTTCTTTACTTTCACACTCCCCCAAGCAATCAAAATTCTCGTGGGACCCACCAACCCTCAGACAGACTCAGAGCCATCTCCAGCTGGCTAGCCGCCTCTCCAATCGGCTTATGCGGCTCATGTTTCCAGAAGTGGCGACCATTTCAGATCTTCTTTACTTAATCCATTCGTTTCGACTTTCGAGTCCAGAGGCCAAAAGCGTTGAAACGCAGCCAGCCGCTGTTGTTGAGTCCACCTCTCAGACGTGTCACCCGGTTAGCCTGCTTCTTCAACTTTCCTTTCCTCGCACGTTTCCACGTGGCGCTTAGACTTAATATATGATGACGCAGTCCTCTTTTGGGCGCGCCAATATATCACATTTAATAATTTATTTTTTATTTTTTCAAATAATGGGGGGATCTAGAACGATTAGCGTTTGTCCCCTGGTGGGGCCACGTGTCAGTGCTTAGTGGCAGGATTTTCCAAAAGCAAAACAAGAAATATCACATGATCTTTGGGTACGTTATTTATGTCGTGGCTTCCACCCTTCACGAATCACGAGGGGCTAGACAATTATCAAAAGCGGGTGTCCTCACCATAACTGAGACTCTATTTTATTTTATTATATTCTTTTTCTTTTGATCTTTGGAATTTGGCTATTTTGTAAAAGGGAGACGAGATCCTACGATTCAGACGTAGGGAATCGCAGTAAAGTAGGAATAGTAAATGTAGATTCCTTCGTCGGTTTAACAAGACCTAAATAAATAAATTTAAAAAGAAAAATGCAATCCTTAACATTTTTTTTAAAAAAAGAAAATGAGAATCAGTGGTATCCTTGTATTTTTTCAGAAGTTTCCATTTTTACAGGCTCATACTGAGACCACATATAGAATGACATGACACATGTTCACGTATTTCCGTCAACTAATAAGAACCAACTTAGGAATGCCCACTCATAAGGCTCGCTCATTATGGGGTATGCTCATGGAGTGGAATTGCGAATTCCGCAATCCCAAATCTATGGAGGCTTGAACTCCTAATATGTTAGAAGCGAGAACTCTGAGTAAGCACCTTTGTCACTATACCACCTGGTGGTATAATGCTTAACATATTGATAAAGGGGACTTCTATAATACGGCATAAGTTTTTGAGATTATTCATGCAGTATGGGTTCACACCTCCTGATTTAAATATGAGCATCTCCAATGGGAGTACTATAAGTCATGCCAATGTTATTTTTAACATACTTTTTAGTATTGTCCAAAAAATGCATCTCTGATGGCATGTCGTATTTGACATAATTTTAGCATATGTTAAAAGTTATGTTAAATATAACACCAAGAATAGTATATGTTAAATTTTAACATGTGTGTAAATTTACAATATTTCCATTGTAGAATATGTTTAAATTTACAATCTTGCCACTAGCACATATTTGAATTTACAATATTTGCATTATAGTATGGTTAAAATTTTATAGTATCTCCATTATTTGAATTCACAATGTGGCCAAAGTTAAAAAAATTTAATTTTTTTTATTTTTTTTTCTTTATCTAAATTTTATTTACAATTTTATCTTCACTAAATTTCTATAAATTAGAACTCTTATTCACTATTTTGCTACTTACATATTCTATAAAATAAAGAACATTATTCAAACATTTTATTAGTGTAATGGAGTTTTTATGATTAATAAATGGATTGCAAACTAGAAGATTTCATAGTAGAAAATATGTATTTTGGACATGGTCTAATATGGTCATTATCTACAATGTGCTCAATTTAATTTTAGCATGTGTGAATTTTTACAGCATTATTATTGTATTAAAATGAAAATATGTATAAACTTTACAATGTAGCCAATTTAATACATATGTATTATTTCTTTATTTATTTATTTTTATTGAATTTCATTGGCAATACTACATTAAATTTTGCTCATTTAAATAGAAGATGAGTGTTCATTTATTAAAAATAAAATAAACTGAAAAAAAAGAATATGAATTATTGTATTGGTAGATAAAGTAAGTTGAGCTCTTATCATTAGTAATTAGATGGTATAATAATAGGAATTAATAGTAGAAAAGAGAAGAATTGTAAATAAAAATAGTGTTCAAATACAAAATAGCATTTTTTTTAAGCATGTACGCGTTAGAGCAAATTTTAAAAAGAGTTGGCTAAATAGAGCTAGTTATTTCAAATATAACATTAGCACACCACTTTTTACCATTTTGCATTGGAGATTGTCTAAAGGTGCAAAAATGAATGTAGTGTGCCAAAATTATGATAGACTTATCACTTATCGCTTCATTCTTGGTACAATCAAAATTAAAAAAGATGTCAAATTAGAAAAAACATATAGCAAATAAGAGATTTGAAGATCTGTTAAAGGAATACACATATATAAGCCGGATTTTTTTTTTTTTAAATGAAAATGTTTTCTTCAAGCTAGGTCCTGAGATCTGGGTGCATGTTTGATGTCTTATAGAATTTTTGATTTTCAATTGAGAAGGAAAAGACGAAGAGGAAGAGGAAGACAGAAGTTCTCAGTGAGATAACGAACGAATTTACATGTTTGAGAAATCAACACACCTTCTAAAAATTGGATGCACTGAACGAATTTAAATGTTTGAGAAATTAACACACCTCCTAAAAATTGGATGCCTAGTATAGTCGAGTGCAATTAAGCTTTNGAAACTTGATGACTATAAATCTAAAACTTCAATCTTTGACACATATTTTATTATCACGGCAGAAGGAAAGGGGGGCGACTGGCGAGTGAGGGCCAATTTTTTTTTTTTCCTTTTCAATTTTATACATGAAATAAAAATTTCTCTCTACTTTGCCCCCACTAATTTTTTTTTTACATTTATGTCCTCATTATTAAATTACATTTAAACTTTACCAAAAACTGATCGCTTATTCAATTTTTAAATATAATCTAAATTTTACTTTCGTAATGAGAATAGAAAAATAAAGACAACTCCTTCATGAGAATAAGAAATTAAAGGAAAAAAAAAATCAGATTTTTAGAGAATTTTTTCATAATATATTCTATGGCGAGTGAGGGCCAATTTTTTTTTTCCTTTTTAATTTTATATATGAAATAAAAATTTCTCTCTACTTTGCCCCCACTAATATTTTTTTTATAATTATGTCCGTACTATTAATTTACATTTAAACTTTACCAAAAACTTATCACTTATTCAATTTTTAAATATAATCTAAATTTTACTTTCGTCATGGGAATAGAAAAATAAAGACAACTCCTTTATGAAAATAAGAAATTAAAGGAAAAAAAAAATCAGATTTTTAGAAATTTTTTTCATAATATATTCTATAGTGTATTTTATTTTCATTTGGTTCCATACTATTATAAAGTTTTAGATATTTTCTGTTTCATTATTGTATTTTGAAAATTGTCTTACGCCCCTACTGCAATTAAGTCATCCCTCCGCCACTGCTAACTATAATTGAAAATTACAGCTTTCTGAAAAACAACCATAAACAAATTTATCTTTGTTTCCTTCTCTCAAATTTCTGAAAAAACAATCATAAATCAATTTTTTTTTATTTTGCCTCAGATTTTTATGCTTTTACAGAGTGGGTAAAGAGAGGAAGAAATGCTTTTATAGTCCTTTTTTGGTCATTCAAAAGAGGAAAAGAAGGAAGATAGCTTGAGTGCGTGACTTTGATCTAATGCCCAACCCCAATGTCTTCTCCTTTCTTTTCTTTTTGTTTTTATTTTTTCTTATTTTCCTTTTTTACATGGCTTGGCTGTGACCCAGGGTAGAAGACGACTAAGTAGCTACAATCGTGTGTAGTGGTAGCCTATTTAACTCTTTAAATTTGTGGCCCAAGACAAAAAATAACCAATAATAGGCGCATTTGTTTACCGCATTAATAAACCCAAAAATATATACTGCATTATAGAAGTCTCCATAGGTAGAAATGATGTTTGCACTTCTATATTTTCATGTAAACTTCTAGCGAAAAAAAAAAGTCATGTAAACTTCATATTTTTATTAATTGTACTCTCTCGGACTACAAATATGTTTTTTTAGTATTGCTCAAATAATAACAAAAAGGGTGTTATTATCACTTTAGGTGTCTGAATTATAAGATCCGTCTAAATTTAACTTCAAAACTTATGAAATGTGTCAAACTAGAACTATGTTTTAGCTTAATTTTTTTTCCAGAAGTTTTAACTGAATTTAATCTAAATTTTTAAATATCTCATTCCAGCATTGAATTATATCTCCTTTTTTCTTCTTTTTTTTTTTTAATTTTGTTTAGGAATGTGGAAAACCACCAACGAACCTCGAAAATTAGCCAAATCATGCTAAACCGCACTGATTCATGCATCTTTTCAGTTACGTAGTTTGATATGGTTAATAAAATTCTTAAAAACACGAGATGCGGTTGAGTTCATGTTTTGGAGAAATTTTTATGTGCTTTAATTCCGTCACAACATTCCTTGAATTATTTTGAAATATACATATATATCTTTCAATCACGTTACTTCTGATTTAAAAGTTTTACATTTTGTAGAATTCATTTTTTAAAATAAGATGTAAAATCCTTTTTAATTGTTGTTAAAAAAAAATGTTTAGTAGTAATCACATACAAATTTTTATTGTCCGAGATTGTCATGCCCAATTCTAAATCGTCAAAGCTTATTTTCAACATATATTGTCGAAACTGCGGAAACGAAACCACACTACAATGCAAAACTATGTGTTGGTTTGGTTTCTTCAATTATTTCAAGTACTGTGGTTTGGGGTAAAGACAAAACACATACGTAGTTTGGCGCACAAAATGAGATGTAATAGTGAAATCACATCACAAACACCCTTATTTTTGCTCCTATCCATAAAAGTTACAGTTCAAAAGTTAGACAACAAACATAATTCAAGGATGAAAATTGAAATAAAAAAACATAAGTCCAAGTAATAAAATAAATATTTGAAAAATACCTAAAAAAAGTATAATTTAAGACATTATATTATCGTATTTTAAAACTAAAAGCCACATTGAAATTGTGTAACATTATTCAAGATTAGCATTAGTAACTCTCTTTTTCCCACTTTCTTGTCAAACTAATCGACAACTGGACTCAGATAATGACTTGTCATATTAGTACAAAGAAAAATGTCAAACGACACTTGTGGCATCACACACTAATAAAAGTGTGTATCACATCTTTAAATATTCATATGAGCCTCACATCTTTATTAGGTGCAGTGCTTTATCACAAGTGCTCCTTGAGAGTGCTTTCATCGAAGTGTGAAATATTTAGTGCAAGAAGAGTACCATAACAACTCTCTTTCCTATGACAATGAACTCCACTAAAATTGCTTATGTTATAATAATAATATAAAGTACAATAGAATCCACATATTAAATAATAATAAATGATAGTAAAACAAAGAGTGAATTTTAGCATTTTCTTTAATAATTCATATGTTAAATAAGGGTACCAATCTAGTAGGTATTATTATGCTCAATTAAAATTTATCAAGTAGAAGATACGAAGAGAAAAATATTAAATAATGTGTATCTAACTACTCAAATCATGGTAGCCGTTAGATCAATCTAACGGCTAAAAAAAAAATCTATGGATAGGTAAAAAAAAAGACCTATTGAATTCTAACGGCTAAAAAAAATATCTATGGATAAGTAAAAAAAAAGACCTACTGAATTATGGCTTGTCAAATAATACGTCATAATAGTATGAAAAAGTAGAAAAAAATTAAAGCGCAAATATGGTGTTTAGCACCACACCAGCTTATAGAGATATGGCGTCCACAATCTATATATGAATTTTGTAGTAATCCTATACTGATATTAGGACGTGATATAGACAAGGGCTAAAATGTCGATGTCGAGGTTTGATTTTACAGATAATGTTGATGACAATGTCGATATCGAAGATATCCGGAAATTACTGAAATTTATCTTAAAACTCAAAATTTTCAAAGAAAATTCTAAGAAATGCTAAAATAAGTGATATTGCATAATTTGTACTAGTTTTTATTTTAAAAAATTACTATTTATAATATATAAGACAATAAAATATATATATTGTAGAAATCGATCGAATTTCATTTCATAATAATACAGGCTAGTACAAACTCTCTGAAGCTCATAATGGTAAAATTTCTTTCAAAAGTCACGAGACCTTGCAGAGATTCCAAAATGTAGTAAGCTTTGCAAGAATTCCAATAATTGCAAGTAGTGCAAATATTCTCATTAAATATAAGTAGTTTCATATTTTTGCCGACATATTGTGGGGAGAAAACTATGATTTCTTTATATTGTTTACAACCATTTTTTATTTAAAAAAAAAAAGGAAGAAGACTTGTATAAAAAATTATCAATATTTTGGTCGACATTTTAAAATATCTTGATATTAGTTCACTTTTTTACCCACATTTTATTGATATCGATATTACCTACATTTTATGGATATTTCACAAATACACGAAAAAATATGTATCTTTCCACCTAATATTAATGTTAACATTTCAAAATACAAAAATTATCGTAACAATGTCAATAAATATCACAACATTTTAATCTATACACAAACATCCCATTATATATCTAAAAAAAAAAAGTGAGAACAACATCGGCAGTGTTACTATGTGTCACGGGGTTAATTTCTCACTATGAACTTTTTCTCGTGATGGCACTAAGCACTGCGTACTTAGTCAGCCAACCAACACATACAGCACACACGCACTATCGGGTCTCACTGTTTGTCTCACACACTCAAGTGTTTGCCTCCACACTCAATGAACTATGTACGTATTAATGAGTAGGAATACACAAGCCAACATACGGGAACTCTTCCCAACCCTTTATTGATTCACATAAAAGGAATACAAGGCTATGCGCAGGACACCACACTCCTTGGTGACTCTGCCAATCAATGCATGTATAGCATGCATGGCAGTTGACACCCCTAACTGCCTAGGGTCATGCTGGACAAGCCGGCGTGCGCCAGCAACACTGCTGGGCAGTTTCCGCAAACTGCCTGCCGCACATGCACCATGTGCAACAGGAGGGTCACGGCCAGCAACCGCCTGGTAACCGCTCGGTCTTGTTCTAGTAATGCGCACATGTGCTAATCTGCCACTTGCTAGAAACTGTCCCCAACTGCTCGGCCTTGTCACCACATGCACATGTCAAATGTGCTTGGACCACCAACTGATGGTAACCGCCCTCAACCGTTTGGTCTGATCATTGGGCGCGCACATGTCAAATGTGCATGGCCGTGTAACCGCTCCGCACGCTTCAGCCCACGTGCGCGTGCGCTGCCTACCGCGCGTGCGTCTCCTGTTTGTCTCATGCCATCACGCATGAGTGTCATCGCAATCGTTAGCCAGCTCGCCCGTGTGAGCATACAGCTCGCACGGATCGTTGTGTGCGCGCACTCAGTGTGCGCAAGTTCTCGTGCACACGCCTCTGCGTGTGCTGGTTACCATATGCGCACACAGTGCGCACGGCCTGCCTAATGCGCCCATCACTAGGCAGTGTTGCCACCATGCATCACCAACGGAACCAACCTTCGAGCAACCCCACAACTCGAGCCATCTCAAGCCAACATGGCACACTCTAGTGCCTAATTACTGTGCCAAGATCGTGCTCCCCCAAGCATTCCTTGGTCTTTTCACATGGTGGTGTGCGCTGCGTATAACTCCCACCTTGTTCTCGTGCCATGGTGCAGCTCCTCACCATAACACGGTTCTAGTCACCTACTAAGGGGCTAACAAACCACCCCCACCAGAAGAAACCGACGTCCTCGTCGGGAGGAAATCAAAGTAGGCATTTATCTGGTCTTCAAATTGCCACAAGGTAGTCACCTTCTCCCATGTAGCATCTGCCTCACCCTCGCCCTTCCACTGAATGAGAAATTCAGTGCGGCTGTTCTTCTTGCTTGCTCCCAAAGATCTGTGATCAAAGATCCTTGCAATTTCCTTCTCAAATTCCTTCCTCACTGTAGGAGGAGCTCTCCTTGCCATGACTCATCCCTCGGATGCATCCTCATAGTATTGTTTCAAGAAGCTCACATGGAACGTTGGGTGAATCTTGAAACGCTCAGGTAACTGTAATCGATAAGCAACATTGCCCACCTTCTTTACAACTTCGAATGGGCCATCGTACTTTTGTACCAACCCCTTGTGGTACCGCTTATCAGTCACCTTCTTCCAAATCTGAGAAGTTAGCTTCATCAACACTCTGTCCCCCACATTGAATTCTAGCTCCCTTCTATGCTGGTCAGCATATTTCTTCATACTCTTCGATGCTTTGGCTAGGCTATCTCGTGCCTGCTCAAGGAGCTCGGTTCTGTCCCTTACAAATCTGTATGCCACTGGACAGGACCTTTGGGACTTTTGCTTGGCTACTTCATGTGGAGTCAAGGGCTATCTCTCGAACACAATCTCACTAGGACTCATTCCTGTTGCTGAGGACTGATGAATGTTGTAGCAGAATTGGGTCACATCGAGTAACTCCACCCAATTCCGCTTGCTCGCAGTGACATAGTGCCGCAAGTATTCCTCCAGCAACTGAATCATTCTTTCGGTCTGACCATCTGTTTGTGGGTGATTTGCAGTAGAAAACTTCAAATCTGACCCCAACATGTTGAACAAAGTAGTCCAGAATCTGCCAGTGAACCGAGAATATCTGTCACTCACGATGTCCTCAGGCAAGCCGAAGTATTTTACCACATTTTTCATGATTAGCTCCGCAGCAACATCAGCCGGACATGCATGTGGTGCAAGAATGAAAATCCCATATTTGGAAAACCAATCAACCACCACCAGGATTGATCTCATGCCCTTCACCTCTGGAAACCCCATAATAAAATCCATGGAGATTGACTGCCATGGTTTCTCAGGAATAGGCAGTGGTTGGAGCAACCCCGCCTCTTTCTTCCTTTCCATCTTGTCTTGCTGGCAAACCAAGCAGGTTTTCACGTAGGACTCCACCTCGTCCTCTATTTTTGGCCAGTAATATGACTTTCCCAGCAAAGCCATCATTCTTTCCACTCCAGGGTGACCAGTCCATTGTGGATCATGTGTTTCTCGCAGCAATTCTCGTCTCAGTCCACCTCCGCTTGGCACATACAACCTGCTGTCCTTGGCATACAACAAGTCATCATTAACCCAATACCAACGAACTGTGCCTTCAGCCACCTGCTTTTTCAGCTTTAAATAAGTGGAATCGAACAAGGACTGCTCCCTCATCCGATCGAGAAAAGTTGGCTTCACCGAAGACAACGCTACTACATATAACTGGACATCTCTTCTACTCAGAGCATTAGCCACCTGATTTTGTGTTCCAGGCTTGTGGATCCACACAAAATCGAATTCAGCAAGAAACTCTTGCCAGCAAGCTTGCTTTGGAGTCAGCTTCGTCTGGGTTTTGAAGTAGGTATTGGCTACATTATCAGTGTACACCGTGAACTTCGTCCCCAGCAAGTAGTGCCTCCAAGCATCAAGGCAATGCACCACTGCAGTCATCTCCTTCTCATGCACTGAATATCTCTGGTCGGCATCCTTCAATTTCCTGCTCTCGAAGGCTAGAGGATGACCTTCTTGTACAAGCACCCCACCAATGGCCTTGTCTGATGCATCAGTTTGAATCTCGAATGGCTTTTCAAAATCAGGCAACTTCAGGATAGGTTCTGATGAAACATCAACCTTGAGCTTGTCGAACGCCTCCTGACACTCATTTGTCCACCCCTACTTGTGATCTTTCTTGAGCAAGTCTGTCAAGGGACTAACTTTTTTGGAGTAGCCTTTAATGAACTTTCTATAATAGTTTGCTAAGCCCAGAAAAGGTCTCAGGTCCGCGACCTTCTTTGGGGTAGGCCAACCAATAATAGCCTGATTTTTTTCTCATCCATTCGGATCTGCCCGTTTCTAACCTAATGTCCTAAGAACTTCACTTCCTGGCGACAAAACTCGCATTTCTCTTTCTTAATAAACAATTTGTACTCCCTTAATTTAGAGAATACTTCCCTCAAATGGCTTAAGTGATCATCCAATGACTCACTATAAATTACTATATCATCCAGATAAACTACCATAAACCGATCTAGGAACTCATACAGAACATCATTCATTAAATTGCAGAAAGTTGCAGGAGCGTTGGTCAAACTAAATGGCATGACCAGGAACTCGTATGATCCATACCTCGTCACACAAGCCGTTTTTGCCTCATCCCCTGCTGCAATCCTCACTTGCCAATAACCAGACCGTAGGTCCAACTTTGTGAAATATGAAGCCTTGGACAGCCTATCGAACAAGTCAGCCGCATTAGGCATCGGGTACTTGTTCTTCACAGTGACTTTGTTTAAGGCCCGATAATCCACGAACATCCGCATGGACCCGTCCTGCTTCTTTTGGAATAAAACTAGGGCACCGTAAGGAGCCTTGGATAGTTGAATCAGCCCCGCATTCAGCAACTCATCCAATTGTTTCTGCAATTCCATCAACTCTGACGGAGCCATTCTGTAGAGAGCCTTGGCTGGAGGCCTAGTCCCTGGTTCCAACTCGATCTTGTGATCAATCGCCCTCCTTGGTGGGAGTTCTTTGGGTAATTCGGGTGGCATTGTGTCAGAAAACTCCTTCAATAATTTCGCTACACAATCTGGCACTTCCTCAAATTGTTCTGGTTTGATTTCAATCAACGCCGCAACATATGCCTGCTCACCCTTCTTCACACCCGCTTTGAATTGCTTGGCAGATTGCAATTTAATCTCTTTTGATCTCCCATCATCTGGACCTTTGGACACCGCATGCATAAAGCAAGGGTTCCTTTCATCACCAATCAGAATTCTTTTAAGGTGTGGCGCAACAAATGCTTTGGCCAACCCTAGGAACTCAATGCCAAGTATCAAATCAAAATCATCAAGAGGCACCACCATGAAGTTGCACTCCGTCTGCCAAGTGCCAACTTTCAAACTGCTTACTGCTGAGCCATGGACAGGCATAACATCTGAATTCACCGCTTTCAACTTGGTGGAATTCTTTCTTACAACCAACCCCAACCGATCAGCTACACACCGTAACACAAAATTATTTGTTGCACCCCTGTCTATCATGGCCATCACTTCCCTGCCATTCACCCAAGCCGTCACGTACATGAGACCCTTGAAATGAGTCTGATTCTCCATTGTGATTGCATTGAGCAATTGCAAGGGATTCATCCGAGAAGTCCCTTCCATCGAGTCATGATCTGCATCATCATCTTGAGCAATTAGCGTGCTCAATTTCTCTCTTTTTGGACAATCTCGCAACATGTGTAGTAGGGGTGTTCAAAAAAACCGCCAAACCGTGGAAACCGCCCAATCCAATCCAAACCGCTCAATCCGCGCGGTTTTTTTTCTTAAATGGCCGGTTACGGATTAGAAAATATGAAAACTGACTTGGCCGGTTTGGTTTTCGGTTTTAGAAAAATTCGGTCGGATTCAAACCGAACCGGCCAATAAGTTTGTATATGTATTTTTTTTTTAATGTATATTAATAGTTAAAAATTTAAGCTTATTCATTCTAATTGAGTAATGATTAGTCTTAGCTTATTTAGGACTATGTTACTTAAGACTCTTATAATATTTTAGACTTTAAGTCTTGTTGTTGTGATATGTTTAAGATTAAAGACTTTAAGTTTACTATTCAATTTTGATTAAGTTGTAAGTTGTAACTAAAATTTAAGTTTACTATGACTTTCGATTTGGTTATAGCTTTTAACTATGTTATGGTTTCGTTTTATATTTGGACTTTATATTTTAGATGAAATATGATTATGATATGAGCTTAGTTGATATTGTATTAATTCAAATTTTGTAAGTTTTCAAACCGCGGAAACCGCCCAAACCGGCCGCAAAAATGTAGGTACGGTTTGGCCGGTTTGAATCGACAAACTCAAACCGCACGGATTGATAAACCGGCCAAACCGCACATTCGGATTGGTTTCTGGATTGACGATTTAGACCGTCCAAACCGGCCATGAACATCCCTAATGTGTGGACTATTACAGATGTAACAGCCCTTGGCCTTGCCTTTATCGGTGGATGCACCCGCTGCACCCTTCTTGTTGTTGTTGTTTCCCCAGTCCTTCTTCTTCTCGGATCTCTTGCCATCTTTCGAAGAAGAGGGCTTGCTTTTCTTGCCATCCTTTCCCTTCTTATTCTCCACACTCGAACCAGAGGGAACATACTTGTAGTCTACCAACTTTTCAGCAGCAGCTATGGCCGTAGGAAGATCCTGAACAGCCTGCCTCCTCATCTCAGCCTGCACCCAAGGCTGTAGTCCGGACAAGAAGTTGAACATCTTGTCTTCTTTGGACATGTTCTTTATATCCAACAATAAAGAACTGAATTCTTTGACATAGTCACGCATAGAACCCGTGTGCTTTAATCTCTTGAGGGACTCTCTTGCAACCCATGTTGTGTTGCAAGACAGGAATTGATCTTTCAACTCCTCTTTCAACGTCTCCCAAGTCTCGATATTGGGTCTATCGGCATTAGCATCATCCTCCATCCGGGTTCTTCACCATAGTTTCGCATCCCCGATCAGGTACATGCTTGTTATTGTGACACGCTTCCCCTCAGGAATGTGAGCAGCTTTGAAGTACTGCTCCATATCCCAAAGGAAGTTCTCCAACTCCTTTGAATTTCGGGAACTATTGAAAGGTTTTGGTTCAGGGACTTTGATTTTCGAAGGACCAACAGCACCATCCCCTTGGCCAGGGGAAGGTTACTGAAAGCCCTCTTCACCAGCGTCAACTCTTCCTCAAGAGTTTTCACCCTTTCGCCAACCGAGCCCGTCATCGATCTTGTGTTCTCCGCCGAAGTGAAGAGTTGGTTCTCGAAATCCTTCCTCAAGTCTGACACAGCATTCTGAAGTAACAATAGTTGTTCAAAAAGCACCACGGTTTGATCCACCAAACTCGTTCCATCGTCCCCTTGGGGCGCGCCAACAATTTCCTCAAGCTGTGCAACCCGTTCCCTGATTTCGGGAACACCACCAGCTATCGCCACAACCGGCTCTGATACTAGTTGTCACGGGGTTAGTTTTTCACTATGAACTTTTTCACGTGATAGCACTAAGCACTACGTACTTAGTCAGCCAACCAACACATACAGCACACACACACACTATCGGGTCTCACTGTTTGTATCACACACTCAACTGTTTGCCTCACACACTCAATGAACTATGCACGTATTAATGAGTAGGAACACGCAAGCTAACATACGGGAACTCTTCCCAACCCTTTATTGATTCACATAAAAGGAATACAAGGCTATGCGCAGGACACCACACTCCTTGGTGACTCTGCCAATCAATGCACGTATATATAAGCATGCAAGCATGCATGGCAGTTGACACCCCCAACTGCCTAGGGCCGTGCTGGACAAGCCAGCGTACGCCAGCAACACTGCTGGGTAGTTTCTTCAAAACTGCCTGCCGCCTGAGTCACATGTTCCATGTGCAGCACGAGGGTCACGGCCAATAACCGCCTGGTAACCGCTCGGTCTTGTTTCAGCAATGCGCACATGTCAAATGTGCTAATCTGCCACTTGCTAGAAACTGTCCCCAACCGCTCGGCCTTGTCACCACACGCACATGTCAAATGTGCTTGGACCACCAACTGATGGTAACCGCCCTCAACCGTTTGGTCTGATCATTGGACGCGCACATGTCAAATGTGCATGGCCGTGTAACCGCTTCGCACGCTTCAGCCCACGTGTGCGCGTACTGCCTACCGCGCGCGCGTCTCCTGTTTGTCTCGCGCCATCGCGTGCGAGTGTCATCGCAATCGTCAGCCAGCTCGCCCGTGTGAGCGCACAGCTCGCACGGATCGTTGCGCTGGTTGCCATGCACGCACACAGCGCGCGCGGCCTGCCTAGTGCGCTCATCACTAGGCATTGTTGCCACCATGCATCACCAACGGAACCAACCTTCGAGCAACCCCATAACTCGAGCCATCTCAAGCCAACATGGCACACTCTAGTGCCTAATTACCGTGCCAAGGCCGTGCTCCCCCAAACATTCTTTGGTCTTTTCACATGGTGGTGTGTACCGCGTGCAATTCCTACCTTGTTCTCGTGCCATGGTGCAGTTCCTCACTATGACAAGATTCTAGTCACCGACTAAGGGGCTAACACTAGGACTCCTCGTTATTCAATGGGCTATAAAAGTAAAAA
Source organism: Trema orientale (assembly GCA_002914845.1). Taxonomy (NCBI): domain Eukaryota; kingdom Viridiplantae; phylum Streptophyta; class Magnoliopsida; order Rosales; family Cannabaceae; genus Trema; species Trema orientale. Next base: position 107,175 of record JXTC01000041.1, on the reverse strand, counting down.
TTCACCAAAATAGATTAAAATACTATAATTACTATGTGGATCTGAGATGGTCTTAGCTCGAACTTTGACAACAGTGTGTGCCGTACACGTATTCGTGACAATCATCCACGTGTTGAAGCCAGCCTCATCGATTCTAGCTTAGGATTTAGATCTGATTTGGATCTACGGATGATTCCAATTTCCCGAGGTACAAAAGGTTGATCTTTTGGCGGGTGTGAATGTGATTGGTCGAGATGACGGCTAAATTAGCTGTACTAGTTAAGCTATTGCCGGCTGCTTCGCATCTGAAGCATGGCCGCGTGTGGCTCCAAAGAATCAATATTCGCAATCACGCAGCTTGGCCTTTTCTTTTTTCTATTCCTAGTTTATTTTACTTTGCTGTTCTTTTATATTTTGTCACAATTGAACTAATTTTAAGATAACAATAAACAGTGTGAGCTTACGAACTCCAGCCAAAAAAAAAAAAAACAGGAAAGTGAGGATCATTATTATTATTATTTTGCTTGAAAAAGAGCGAGTATCATTTGTTTATGATTTTCGTCCTTTAATAAGAACCGTTCACTAAAGAATTTTGGAATAGAATTATATAGAAGCAAAGTTATATAATTTTGTATTCTCATTTTTTATTTAGTCACTCACACGGCATTATATAATAGTGCAAACATTTTTAATACCCCTTCTTTATTTAATATAAAACTTATTTTCTATTCAACTTGATTGGGATAATCATCTATTATGACCAGAAGCAAAATCTTTCTCTATTTTATATTAATTAAGTAAGAAGAAGCTAATTGGAATAGAATATAAATGTCCTTTTTTTCCTTTAGTTTACGCACCTGGTATAGACAACAAAGCAAAAACAATAAATTGGTATGATTCTTTTTTCTAATAAAAGCTAATGTTTCTTTTTTGAAAACAGGGGGAAAAAAAAGATGAGCCCGTTTTATTTCTTTGTAATGAGCAAAAGTCTTGAGGTTGAACCACCTTCAAACAAAAAAAAAAAAAAAAAAAAAAAATTGAAAGAAGGTCCTGAGGTGAATTGAATATAGAAGTGGTCGCCATGTGGTTTTTACGGTAAAATTCACCAACTTGCAGTTTTAGTCAAAAGATAATTCTTAATCCGACGTCCGCACGGTTAGCACCACAAAACAAGCGGTGACGCAATGAAAACATAAACTTATTAATAGGAGTGCTTCTTCAATAGGTAGTGTGTTTTTTTTACTTATAAATGCTTACTCTAATTTGTGAGATTGGCTTTGGATCTAATAGTTATAATAATATTAGTAATTTTATTAAAAAAATTAATGTAATTAATATTTATAAAAATATAAAAAGTTATTTAATAATTTGTTTATGATCCGATAAATTGGACAGTTTTTTTTCTTTAATTTTTTTTCATTATTTTTTTTTTCAATTTCAATTTCATAGTTAATTTTTTGTACTTTTATTCTCATTCGCATTTTTCATTTTACCAATTATATATAAGTACATTTTACTTTCTTTATTACCAATTATATATATATACAAATAAGTTGCCAATTCAGTAAGTTTTTTTTTTTTTTACTTATGTATAGGTATTTTTTTTTTAGCTATTGGATCATCATCTAACGGTGATCCAACTGTTATAATGATGTGTATGAAAAGACATGTATCATTAATGCTATTTCTCTCTCTTATATTTTATTATAAAAAATGTACATGATAAATTTTAATTGACTAAAATAATACTATGTATAGGTAAAAATAAAAAATACCTACTGGATTGGGTGCCATATAAATATATGTATATACTTATATCTAACCTACATACACAATAAAGATATTTTGTAAGAATGTATGCTAAAGATCCTATTAAAATGGATGCTAGATCTTATCTAAATATGCTATATATGAGATATAAAAAATTTATACAAATTAAAGTGTATGCAGTGTGGTCCTATTAATGTTGTTTGACAAAGTTTCATATTGCATACTGCACTGTGGCGGTAGAGAACAAATAAAATTGCAGTGCAGTTTTGGTTGAACGGGATTAAGTGAAAGATTTGGAAGACCCTAGGTGATTAGAAAGAATAGGCAAAGAGGAGTACGAAAATAATGATTTCAAAAAGATCATACTTAACATTTTCTTCTTTTCTTATTTCACTAGTATTATTATTAGTACTAATATAAAGAAGGCTTAATGCTAAGTTGGGGAAAAGGGAATATCCAATCAAGTGTCGTATGGCTTTGGACAAACATTAGCGGAAAATTGGAGCACACTGCACGCTATAATGGTTTATTTAATTTTTTAATATAATGTATCTATGTGATGTTCACGTCGATGTTATTATTGACACATATATTTACTATTAAACAACGCAAGAGATAATTAATTAGTTAAATTTATATATCTGACTAACATTAATAGGTTTTTAATATCACCACCTAAAACTCTTCATTCAACGCCCTCGATCTCATCTTTTTTTTTTTTTTTTGCCTTTTTCCTGGTGTTTTTTTTTTTTTTTTTGCCATCTCCTTTCATCAATCGCCGTCTTTAATATCTTAATCTGATATAAAATGAGATTCCTTTGTGGACAATGTAGTCAACAAATTAAATTAGTTTTAGTTACTTATTAAGGTTTAATAGAGTATTATTAATGTCCCTCAAAAAAACAATATTATTAGTGGATCGGTTACCCGATCGCCAATCACATATTCTTTATTTTAATTAGACGGCGTCACGGCCTTTTCTGTAAAGTTTGGCCTGCGACCTAATTTATTTTTATTTTTTAGTTTTAGGTACCTTTCTTTTCCTTGCTAAGGGGCTTTCTTTTCTCTTTTTTTTTTTATTTTTATTTTTGACTTTATATTTGTAAATACCAAAAAATCAGGATAATATAGGGGATGGCTACGGTAAGGGCGTCCCTACGTAGGGTCATGCCTTAATTATCGTTGGATGGGAATATGTGGGGAATAACGGGAATCTGTGGAGAATCTATTTATATACAGATTCCCATCCAACGGTGAATAGACAGGGCCCTATGTAGGGGCACCCCTACTGTAGACGCGCCCGATAATATAAAGTATAATTAGTCATTTTTGGTACTTCACATTTGCTCACATTTGCTCTTGGTGTGAATTTTACCCTTCACTTTTGAATTTGTACTCAATTATCCCCCAATGGCAATATGGTTCCTTTTTTACCTCTCTTGCCTCACAAATGACTATTAGTTCCTATTTTAGCCCCCAATACTAACATCGTTAAAAATCCATCAATAATTAAAGGTTAAATAGTATTTTCACTTTTTAAATATTTAAATAGATTCTATTACTAGTTTTTTTTTCAGTATTTACAAATTGCTATTTTTTTATGGTAAAATAATTTTTTTTTTTGATCAAAACGAATCAGTTATTATAAATTAGTAGAATCCTTTATAATAACAGACTCTATTGGAAGAGGAGATTCTTCCAACCAAATAAGCTCATCTTCTACTCCTAAGGCGAACCTAGCTAAACCATGTACAGCTTTGTTAGCTTCACGAAACACATGTTTAACTGTGTCACCAGGAAAAAAAACAGTAGGTCTTCAAACTTAAAATGGCAAATTGAGCCATTATTAAGAGCTTGTACTACTATCAATGCATCCGACTCCAGAAACTGGAGATTTAGACCAACATTTCTGGTCCATAGGAGAGAGATCGCTAGGGCTTTTGCTTTGGCATTCTTTCTGATAATATGCCAGTTACTTTTTTCGCCAATGTTGCCATGACTTCGCCTTTTGCATTGTGAATAATAGCACTAACACCTACTGAACATTGATGGTCGCATCCACATTCATCTTGAAGTGGCCATCTGAGGGGGGAAACCAATTGATTTCCCTCCGTCGTGGTTCTAAAGGACCATCTATATTATGACCACTAGTAAAAGGATCAGAAAATCTAAATTCTCACAAAATAAGGGCGAATACTATGGTAAAAATATTTCAAAACAAAAGTTTATAAGGCCGAATAATAAAACAAGGAAATACCATTATTTCGGTAATCGACTTCGACCTCTGTTATCATACCATAGGTATTACAGATAGTCTCATAAAGTAATGGGACTTGTCATATTTAAAACCTCATTAGGGACATAGAAGACTACAATGCACTGAAGAAAATACAATTTAGAATTGCTAAAATAATCAGCATAAAAGACAGAGGATAAACAATGTCCTTTGTTAATTCAATTTGGTCAATCATATGAGCTATAGAATCAGGAAGTATGTATTGTAAATTCGAAGCAAAGAAAGAGACAAGAAGAGATTAAAGGATGAAAGATACATTATGGGAGCAGAAACAAAAGAAAATATTCAGCACTATAATTGTTATAGTGCCACCAGAATTGAAATTAAATTTTTTGTAGAAAAATTAGAGGATATTGGAACCATCTGACAATATCCTCTGCCATTAGTTAGTACTCTCCTTGGAGCCAATAGAATTTCCATAAAGTTAAAATTGAAAGTTCCATCATAGGGAGATATAACAGTCCTAACATTGGGAGATATAAAAGTCCCATCATTGGGAAATAATAACATCCTAATATGGGGAGAGTAGATCCATCATAATTGAAAGATAGGTAAAACAACATTTTTTACATGGTTAAACTAATATAATTTAAAACAAAAACAAAAAACAGAAAAGAAGCATGAAATAGTAGTTTTTATTTTTATTCATTGGCAGGGTGTCATAAAATATTTTTAGTAGTATATTTCTAAAAAGTGCGTAATTACATGTCCAAAATGAGCACACAGATTAAATTCCAAGTTAAAAAACAACAAAAAATTATTTAAGCTTTACAATTATTGACCGTCTTCTAACAATAAAAGAGTATTTAGACCTCACCTTTATACACAATCTACTAATGTTAAAAGGGAAAAGAGGAACGATTTTCTTATTTAAGCGCAATTGAGTATAAAGTTAAAAATAAGTAGCAAAAGAGGAATGATTTTGTTACTTAAGGGTAAGTAGATACAAAGTCAAATATTTACAAGGGAAAAGATGAACTATTTTATCATTTAGGAAATAATTGAGTACAAAATAAAAAAAAAATAGTGTGAATTCATTAAAAAAGTAAATATAAAAAAGTAAAATGACTAATTGTTCTCACATAATATTTTTTTTAAATAAAAAAGATCGAATACTTGCTAATCATGAAAGGACTACATGATGGACACAAAACTCGGTGGCTTTGATAAATGATACACGGACCATAGAAAAAGTATAAAAATGGAATAAGTAAAGGTCGAAGCCGGCAATGATTAATTGGAAGGAGATTTTTTTTTTTTTTTTTTGAGCGAGTGTTTTCCTTTTTATTTATTTGTTTATTTTTCCCAAAGTGGACCTCAGATACGGCTGACTGAACAAGGAATGGACCATAGTTTTGTTAGTCATCCTTGAAATACGATTCTCTGTTTACAGATTACAACTGTAGTATATATTATGTCCATTGACAAAGCTCTTTTATCAAAGACATTTGTGCTTACGTATCCGATGCAAACTTTTCAGTTTTAAATATATAAATGACAAGTTGCAATACATAATTTGTTATCTTGCAATGCTGATATGTAGAAAGAAATGGTCATTACATAGCAAGTTAGAATTTCTATTAATTATTAAGGTTTTTTTCCCCTCTCCAAATGTAGTACACAATTTATGGAGTAGTTAATTTTCATTTTTTTTTTAATTATTCCTTTTAGTGTGGAGATCCCAAATTCTAATCCATACTCTTCCGATTTTTTTATATTTTAAAAATGGAATAAAATTTTATCAATTTTTGTCCTTTTTTTTTCTTTTAAAAAAAATTTAAATTTTATTCTTATCATTGTCGAAATACACAACGGTGCACAAAATAAGAGGAAGATTATTCCTTCAAAGAAAAAAAAAAAAAAAAAAGAGGAAGATTATCAAATAACGTATTTATGTAAGTAATTGCATGAATATAAACCTATAAAACCTCAAAGTGAGCTAAATGTTCCCATAAATGGCCAAGCTTACGGGAAGTATTAATAAGTGTTTTTTTTTAGTGCAGCTTAACTAATGATTTCTATTTATCACAAATTAAAGGAAAATACTTATTACTATCGATCCCCACTCCACCCTATTAGGAATTATAAATTTTCACGTCAACCTCCAGTTTGACTCGAATCTATGACTTAAATCCCAAATAATAAATATTCTTACCACTTGAACCAACACACTTCGTCAAGAAGGTATTAGTAAGTTTAATTTCATGTAAATTTAATGATTTCCTTCCTTTTTTTTTTCTAACATATAATAAATTGACAATAAATGCCAAACAGAATACACGCTTCATTCATTTGAGGCAATTGTGTCTTGCAAGACTCATCAGACTCTAGTTTTCAGAAATCCAAATTATGGAGTACCAATATATGAATCACGTTTAACACAAGCAAAAGGCTAGAAATAATGGGGGACAATTATCCAATTTGATTGTTCAACTATTAAAATATTCCATATCTTTCTTTTAGGGCAACACATTTTTTCAGGTCTTCTCGTTTGAAAAGGAAATTATTGTGTAAATTTCAACTTGTGACTTATCTAACTTTTAGACATTGACAATTCGACCAAAGGGAAAAGTTTATCCTGATCATGGTCCAAAATACCCACATTTTCTACATGATTTGCTTGGCTTTCAAGGAAATAAGCATCACATCTAACTTGGAAGTTGGAAAAATAATTGCCCTCAAACAAAGGTCGTGGTGGGTCATAATAATCTGCCAGAAAATTTAAATTCCTTGAAATGTATTCCAATCCAATCTATATCTTAATTTTTATCTTTTTAAGGAGGTACAGATTCCTATCCCTTTTCCTACTCTTCCTTTATCATGTTTTTTCCTTTGTGGACGACTTGACTCTATATAAAAATCTTCACATAAATTCCTTAATATAGTTCCAAATTCCAGTTAGCTTGTTTTATTGCTAAAGCAAAAACTTTTTGGTATAACTACTTTTTTCGCGTCCATATTTAAGTCGAATTGAATGTTTTGGTAGTCGCTAAACACTTGGTCGAGCATCAATTTCTAGATGGTTGAGTTTGGATAGGAATAAAAATTTTGGCTGGTCCGGGGAGACTGGAATAAGCTTGTTATTCCCACACTTACGTGTGACTTTTTGAAAAAAAAATATAAACTTACGGAAAATAATGAAATATACACGGGATAAGATGAAATTCTTATTGGGTTTTTCCAAATAAAAAAAATGTTCATTTGGATCAACAACATCAACAACACATAATACTTCATATACAAAAAGGAAAAATTATCCTCACGAAAAAAATTACCCTTCCGAAAAAAAAGTTTAATATCTTGTTTTAATTTACCTTTTTTTTTATTTTTATTTTTTTATAATCTTCCCTCTTTTTCATTGTTGGTGTCTGTCTACAAGTTTAATTTTCTTTCTTAATCAAATATTCAATTTCTGCTCCTTTTTCTTTTTTTTCCCCTAAATATTATAGAAATTTTGTTGCCTAATTTATTACTATTGTTAGGAAAGGGTATTTATTACAAAGGTATTTTTTCATCTTGAATTTATTTTAATTTAATTTGGACTAGATTAGCTAGAGATATTTTTGTTAATTTGAAAACACTAGCAAATTGAGAACTTTTGCCGGCATTTTTTTATACGTCACGACTAGAAAAGGACACGATATATACATGTTTCGGTGATATATTTAATTTTTATGTCAATTTCGGGTTCACACTTATAACACATATAATACACAAGAAGGTTTTATGGGTGCGCTTAACCCGAAATGACCGGCATAGTACGTTTAATGAATTAACGGATCGTTTCCATATCAATATGACATGACTTAAATATGATATATTTATTAATTTTTTAATTTTTTAAATATAATTTATTAATTCTAAACATATTTACAAATGTTTATTTAGATTAATTAGTCTATAATCGTGTTAAAATAGAATAATCTGGTTAATATTGGACAATCATGTTAAATGGGTCATAAACATATACATGACAATCTTTACTAAATGAGTTAAACGTTTTGTAACGTATTATACGTTTATTAATCGTATCATGTCCTCTAATTGAAGTGTTATCATATTGTGTTATAATCAGTATCGACCCGAACATACGACACGATAACACGAGTTGCTAGTCCTTATCAAGAGATATATTTGTAAATTTTCTGATGACTCAATAAAGGAAATGATTGGTTGCAATTTTCTTTTCTATTTTTTATGTTAGAAAGCTAAATGAATATTGGAAACATTTTAAGATATTATTAAGAGATATCAATTGTTCTTTTTACATTTGAAAACAAAATAAAAAGGGACACATTTTTATCGAGAAAATATAATGTCTTGAAAGGTAGTACGTAGAATAATGAAGAAAGTGTTTAGATGGTTGAGAGTAGGGTTACTGACATTTTCGCCCTTAGAATTCATGAATTGGTAATATAGACCCTGGAAAATTCATTTTGAATTAGGTCTATGAATTTCCAAAAACTGGAGATTAACAACTGGAGATTAACCCTAAATCTTAAATTGTTATTAAGTTTTTTGTAACAAAACTTGGCGTGTGTTGTGCATTTTGAGGGAACAATTATAACGCATGCAAGTATGGACTCAATTGCCAATTTGTGACGAGTCACTGGGCAAATAAATGTGTGAATCAAATGTTACAAATTTAAAGACTATTGTATTGTAATTCCCGGAACTAATTGCAATTTCTTTATTTTCAATGACCAAATTGCCAATGCAAAATAAGTTCAGGAAGCAAACTTGCTGAAAACTATTTAATCTATGTTTTGATCTTTTGTTTTAATTTTTAAATGTTTTTGTTTTTACCAAAACGACCCAGTTTTTATAATTTGGTTTAGATTTGTTTTCTTAGTTGTAACATTTTGTAACATTTGAGAGTTTTTATTAACGGAAATTTCGTCTTTTTTAGTACGTAAAAATTCCCTATATATCACGAGTATAAGAAATGCAGTGATCTGATAATAGTTAAATGTGAAGATTTTTTAATGACAAATTAGGGTTCCCCTTATATTTCGAATTTGTAGGAGTTTCCGTCAAATTTTGACAAAATTACAGAACTTTCTATGAAAATGTGTGTGTGTGTTTTTTCCCCAAATAAATTAGTAACGTCAGTCAAACGTCCAATTCAATAGCTTTTTTCCTTGATCGAAAAATTTATGTATTTTATTTTTCAAATAAAGCAATTGCAATTGCCATCTTTAGATCTAACCTAAGATTTACCGTGTAGGATTTGGGAAAATGACCAAGGTCTCTTATGATCAATCACTCAGGCCCACAAACTCTTTTTCTTCATAGAAACGTGTAAAACTTGGTAGATGTCTTCGTCAATGTCACTCACTCGGAATATAAATGTGAAACCTAAAAAAACAGATGGCCTAACCCAATCAATGCATATGTGAGACGGGCGTCACCCACCAGCTAGCTAGAAAAGCAGTGCCATAAAAAGATTTTAGCTCCTCTTAATTAAAAAGTATATGTCGACATTATAACACTCAGAAAACTAAATAATTGAATATGTATCATATAATATGTATACATACACACATATATGTATCATATAATATATATATACACACATATGACATATATATGTCGTGGTGAGCTAGCATAAAGTCCCACCACATAGTCCATCACATGTCTAGACAATTATAGTTAGACTTAACGGTTGTCCTTGTTAATTGCTAATTTATATATATATGTAATATATATTATAAACCACAAATAAATTAGAAATCAGCGATATTAATAATTATTGACTGTAATTTTGTCGGTCTGATTACTTCCTGTATGCTTGGTTTTGGATTACTTTCTAGATAGTTTGCTTGAACTGTACTGACCAATTATAGATTAAGACTTAAGCATTCATAATTTAGTTTATTTGTTTTCTTTAATTATCATGTTGCACGTTGTCTTATATGGAGTTTAAATTAATGAACTCAAGTAGTAAGAGTATTTATTATTTGGGATCTCGGTCCTAAGTTCGAGTCTGGAAATAGACGTAAAAATCTATAATTCTTAATGGGATGGGAGATGATTGTGTAATAGTAGGTATTTTCTTTTAATTTGTAATAAGTAGAGGTTATTAGTTAAGTCTTATTTTATTAAAAATAAAATAAAAAAAATTAATGAACTTATCCTTTATGTAATTTCATAATTTATTTTTTGGATAACCTATGGAGCTGAATAAAAACACTTTGTCTGACCAAAATTGTTTAAAGTTTGGTTCTTTTCGATCAAATCATAATTATTTGGTTCGGTAAATGAATGGTCCGAGAACGAAACTTCACATGTACAAGACAATGAATATTTGGAACTCGTATCTCCTAGGGTGAGGCGAACATTTTTAAATAATTAGTCTAAGTTCTAACTAAGAACTTATTAAACAAAATAGACTAGCTGCAGATCAGCACAAGATTTTGTTACCAAAATAGCTAACTAGGTCGATAGTTAATATATATTTTTCAAAAAGAAAAAGAAAACACTCACATATATTGATATACCCTTCTTGGATAATTTTACGGGAAGACAATAAAAAGACTAGCGTTGGGTAATTTACAGAGAAGGGGAAAAATGGTTTGAAAACGTTAGAACTAATATTTATTTATATAAACTAAATTTTAAAAGAGTTGGTAAGTTTTTTTCTTTTTTTTTTTTGTCCAAAGTAATTGAGTCTGAAAATATGGTTATTTGATTAAATAGTTTCTCATAAATGATTTTACAGTCTCGTGACATGTCGTTATATTGCATTGTATAATATGGATGACATGTCACCATATTGGCATTGTATTCACGTGAATTCCAAGACTTATCACATGTTTGGTCGAAGGAAAGTTAAGATAAGAGGTCGTGGAATCGTATATAGAATTAAAAAGGGGAGCTCATATTCATCTTTTATTGTCTATGGTAGAGAACAATAGAGGATATATACAAAGAAAGACGACTGAAGCCCCTCCACCGACCACATTTTTTTTTTAAAAAAAAAAATCTTTATAGGGGAAGTGTTACTTGAGAGGAGATCCATTAGTTATAGGAACTTTTTTTAACCTATTGATAGATTTTTTTTTTTTTAACCGTTGGATCATTAATCTAACGACTGTTATAATTTGAACAGTTAAAAAAAATTATTTATTAAGACGTGTATAATTAATTTTAATAGAGTAAAAATAATATCTATAGATAAGAAAAACAAATACATACTGAATTAGTGTATATATACGCTTACGTGTACATGCGTGAGACGTGCGAATGTCTATCCCTTCTCTTGAATTCCAAGTTCCAACCAATCAAACAACTTAAAGAACAACTTGTATTCCCTCTCATCTAACAACCATTCAGTAATCAGTATCTATCTTGTTTTTTCCTCTTAATTTGAGTCCGTTTATCTTTCCTATTATAGCTTAAACCTCGTGCAAACTTTTGTTTTACTTATAGGATCCTTGTTTGGTACATTTTCATGGGTCAGTCCATTATTAGTTTAAATAACTATAAAATAGAAGATTATAACTATAACCGAGCAAGCCGGTAAGGCTTAATACTATTGTAATTTAAAAATGCAAATTTTACACCAACTTTAAAAAAAAAAAAAAAAATCTTCGATGGTGTCGTATTAATATTGAGAATTGCTGAGAAAAGAAGGAGGTTATCTGGAAATTGTTACCAATGGTTCATTTGTGATCTTTGTGAAAGTATAATCACTGAACAATAATGATGTTCAAACGTGCATATTGTTGAACAAGGTAGGAATTGATTTTGAATTGCTGCATAAAAATTCTCTTTTGAGTACTAGAGCATAACGAAACCTTCTTCTCTCTTCTCCTCCTTCCTTTTTTTTTTTTTTTTTTCTTGGTTAAATTGAAGAGGATATGTTATACTTTTCGAGAAGTTCTACATTTCTAGGGAGTCGGTTACCTTCGGGGGAAATTGACTAAAATATTATAGTGATGTGTCTTTTCACCTCAGTGAAACACAAACGTATAGTGGTAAAATAACCATATCAATTAATATGCATCGATCATGGGAATATAGAACTAATTAACAGGGCCCTATAAGATATCGATTGATAAAGCCAGGGTTTCTAGCTAAGAATCTCATGGGAAGAGGGATATGCATATATATATTTCTATGTGGAGAGAGATAAATATTCAAATTTTTGTATCAATGACTCAATTAATTAGAATACGTTTTCTCCAAGATTCATAGTTTTACCCACTTCCCACAAGGTTGGAATAAAATACAATCATTCAACTTTCAAAGGACTCGGTGCATTTGGACATGCAATGGGCACAAATATCGTTCGGACCCTTCTTTTCTTTTTTTTTTTTTTTTTTTTTTTTTTTTTTGAGTAAGGACTAATTTTCTCCTTCTAGAATCAAACTAACGGAAAACTAGGCACCTAGACGAGCTTTTCCAAGAGCAATATATACTTATTATCATGGATATATACCATGTTATGGCTTTATAATTAAATATTTTTCGGCCAATATATATACATTTCATGTGGAATTTTTTTTTTTCTTTTTTATCATGATCGGGGCAGAGGGAGAAGGGACCCAGTGGGGGCCAATTATGTCCCCACAAAATTTTGGAGAAAATTTTTTTTCCTTGTATTTTAAAAGAAAAAAAAATTTATACTTTCATTAAAAATGGGCCAAAATAGTCTTATGCTTCTACTGAAAATTGACCAAAATTATACTAAAATCCTAAATTATATGACTTATGGGCCCCACTGAATTTTAAGAGTGACTTCGCCCTTGATCATGATGACTCATTCCATAAATTGAAACGTATGGCCATGTAAAAGTCATATCATGTAAGGTGCTTTGTCCATATCTCCAACGCAGAGAAATAACGATAAATTTCGTTTTGATAAACTTTTCTGAACAAGTTTTAACTTCAGGAAATATGGACGAAAACCATTTCTAACCTGTATTATTGCAGATGAAAGCTCCCCGTAACCTAACATTAATTTGTATCTTTATTGTTTCTTTTAGGATTTTTGGTCATCAATGATCCTGTTAGAGCCCGTTTTGTCACAGCATGCAATTTTTCTCTTTCTCAAATTCCACTTCTCAACTTATTGGATGGATCTTAAACAGTTTCTTATTTCCTCTGAAAGGGCTTTCTATAGAAGACAAGTCCTACTAGAGTCCCAAAAAAGAGCTTCCGATGAAAACAATAGAGCTCTTCTAAAGGTTTAACTAAACTTTTATTTCCAAATTAATTTTTCTATTATTTCTGAGATAATTATGAAAATTAAAATTTACATTATACTTGTAGAGGGTTACAATGACTTGAAAATCTTCATCCACGGACGAATAGGAAAATAAAAGTTTAGAATTGGAGTTGAACACATGAGAACTACCTGCATACCCTCTGAAGGGATAACCATATGCAATTTTTAATATTGTGTTCTGGAATATAGAGGTAGAGAATTCAAAATGTAAAGAGCAACAATACGATACTAGGGAGAGTACTATGACATATTTGTAGCTAAAAAAGAATCCTGATTTTCTCAAATAAATTACTCATCAATTACTAGGCTTTTAAATACAAAGACCCTATGAACTAGACAAAATTAAGAAAATTAACCATGAATTAAATTTTTTAGAGCATAACCCTCTAAAATCCCCTAATATTAGTTATATTTTGTTACTCTTAGTTATTTTAGGATTTTTTTTTTTTATCTTTCCTCCCTAAACTTTGTACATTGTCTTACTTTGCACCCTCACTATAAAAAGTTATATCAATGCCCTTAAACTCTATCTATGGTTATTCTGTTAGTCTAATTAATATAAAAATGACGTGATTGTCACATGACCTAAATTCAAAAGATATTTCAGTAATTTAGTAAACCAAAATTACATAAATATAAAATAAAAAAATTAAAAAAACATCTTTTTTTATCTGTCCTTCTTGAACTTTGTACATTGTCTCACTTTGCACCCTCAATTATAAAAAGTTACATCAATACCCTTGAACTCTATCTGTGGTCATTCCATTAGTTTAATTAACATAAAAATTATGTAATTATCACATGGCCTAAATTCAAATGATATTTTAGTAATTTAATGAACCAAAGTTATATAAATATAAAATAAAAAATAAAAAATATTCGACAAACATTTTTAAAGCAAAAAGGAAAAAAAAAAAGAGAGAGTAACTTCAGTTTTTTCTGGATAAAATTTGGAGCTTTCTAAGATCAAGTTCATCATCATCACTACCATTTGTTTAAAAAGCAAAAGCTCCACAATTAGGAAAATTGAAAAGAACATTCTAACCATACATAAAATATATACATAGATCGGGCTAAACATTTTTTTTTTACTTAATAAAGTACTCTAAGCTTTAGTGGCCATATCCAACCAATTTCTCAATTGTTCTTTCCCTTCCCCTTCTTCGTCGTACTCTGAAAATTAAAAACTAAAATAAAAAAATCAAGAAAATTCAAAAATAAACCTAACTTAATACATTTTTCGAAGTCTAAACTAAATCTATATAATAAGTCCTATCTCGAGATCTAAAAGTCTTTTACGATTTACAAAATTAGAATGATATGATAACAGTGAAGCTTAGGATGAGAAGAAGACTACTACGAAGAGACTGAATTAACTTTCGTTTTCTTTTTTTCTTGAATTCTTTTCAAGTTTTTTATTTTATATTTATGTAATTTTGATTCACTAAATTGCTGAAATATCCTTTAAATTTAGGTCATGTGACAATCACGTAATTTTTATGTTTAATTAAACTGACGGAATGACCATAGATAAAGTTCAGGGATATTGATATAACTTTTATAATATAGGGTGCAAAGTGAGACAATGAACAAAGTTTATGGGAGAAAGATTAAAAAAAAAAATCCTAAATAAACCAACAAAAACAAAATGGAACTAATATTAGAGGATTTTAGGGGTTTTGCTCAAAAAAAATTGAGTTCAAAGTTAATTTTAATTAATTTTGTCGAGTTCCGGGAGTTTCAATATTAAAAAGCCTAATTACTATATCACTATGTTTCCGAAATCCAATCCTGAAGGGACACAAATCTGGTTATGTCTCATTATATAGAAATAGAACCTACTTTTTTTGGGGGGGACATTTATCTTTAATAACTATTTTCATTTTCCAGTAATCATTCCAAAGATATGAGAATTGAGAATGATTACAAAGTAAAACAGAACTGACAAAATTCTTACACTATTAATTTCCACTTTAACGATGTACATGATAATTAAAAAAATATATAAAAGAAAAAGCTTTATCAATAGTCACTGAGAAACTATAACTTATTTTTGATAAATCGAAAATAGAAATTCCAGAGGAATCCTTTGTGGTTTTTAGTTGGGCTTCACAAAAAAGTTGGGGGGTTTCTAAGGGTTTTACGGTAGAAAGAGAAAAAAATTACAAATATACGTTGCATCAAAATAATTGAATTTACGTACGGGATGCGATTGTTATTTTTACAAAAAGTGAAAAAATGTGAAAGGAAAAGTTATGTAATAGATAATTTTTATTAAAACATACAGAAAAGTGGTCATGGTGGTCTTGTGGCATGCCTTCTGACCATTTTGGTCAATGGATCAAATCCCAAATTCATGTTTTTATCTTTTGTTTTAGATTTATTTTTCCCAATTTTTTTATTTATATTTTTTTAATTAATTTTTCCCTTTTTTGGTTTGTTTTTCATTTTAGGATAAAGGGAATTTACTTTTTCTTTTCTTTTTCTTTTTTTTTTGTTAGTTTTTCTTTCAAGGCATAAGGGGCTACTACATGAGGCTCCACTCTTTTTTTTTCCCTTTAATTTTTAAGGAACGGAGAAAATAATTTTTTCTTCTTGTTTAATACATTTTTTTTTTATTATTTTGGTTTTTCAGAATAATTTTTTTTCCAGTTAATTTTTACTATTTTCTATTGTTAAAGATTACCAAGCGTAATTTTCTAGGTTATCATTAGTAACCAATTATCTCAACAAATAATAAGTATTTAGCAACTACCCCAACAAATGAGTACTTCGTAACTTTAAAAATCATTTAGGCTATTGATTACTAGTAACCAATTATTACTAGTCTCTAAACTAGTCGCCACTTATGAGACTAGTGCCTGATTAATGGTTACTAGTAACCAGATCAGTTACTGGTTGCCAATAACTAAGTTAATAACTGGTTACTGGTTACTAGTTACTAATCTAGATATTGGCTTCCAAATTGATAGCTAGTTATAAGACTAGTTACTAGTTACCAATCATATATTAGTTATAAGACTAGTGTCTAGTTAATGGTAACAGGTAATCAGATCAGTTACTGATTACCAGTAACTAAATTAGTGCCTGGTGACTGATTACTAGTTACCAATCTATAGTTATTGGCTTCTAAATTAGCAGCTAGTTATAAGATTATTTACCAGTTACTAATAACATATTGATTATAAGACTATTGTATGGTTAATGGTAACCAGTAACCAGATCAGTTATTAGTTACCATTAACTAAATTAGTGACTAGTGACTGGTTACTAGTTACTAATCTAGTTATTGGTTTCCAAACTGGTAGTTAGTTATAAGACTAATTATTAGTTACTAATAGTACATTGGTTATAAGACTATTGCCTAGTTAATGGTAACCAGTAATCAGATCAGTTACTGATTACTAATAACCAAATTAGTAACTAGTGACTGGTTATTAGCTACAAATTTAGCTATTGGCTTCCAAATTAGTAGGTGGTTATAAAACTAGTGATTACCAATCTAGTTATTGGCTTTTAAATTAGTAAGCATAAAACTAGTTACCAATAACATATTGGTTACCAATTACGAAACTCTAGAGGCCAATTATAAGACTAGCTAGTAATTAGTTACCACATTTGTTATCATAGTAACTTGGTTGTTTATGACAACTTATCAAATTGATACTAGATAGTTTCTCGATAAAAGACAAAGATCTCAAAAAAAAAAAATAATGATACTCATTTAATTTTATTTTTAACTCCTAGAAGGAAATAGTTAAAAAATACAATATAAAAAAATTATAACAGAGAGAAATAGTATTTAAGAAAATCGAAAGTGTTATTTAAAAAAAGAAAAAAAACTGTCATTATTGGTTATTACTTTTCTATCATAAAATTGAATTAGTAACATCTATTTAGTTTTGGTTTCTAATTACTAATCAATTCGATTACCAGTCTCAAGATTGGGCTAGTAACTAATCCCAACTTATAATTTTTAGTTTCTAGTTTTTGATTACCATTACAATTTGGTTACTGGATTCTCATGTCTCTGCTGATTAGCTTCTAATTACTCTAGTTACTAGTTACTAATTTGGTTACCAGTTGTCAATTTGTTTACTGGTTACTAACTTATCATAGGTTATTAATTACCGATACAAGTAATTAATCTAGTTAGTTTCTAAAGTGGTAACTAGTTATTAGTTTTCACTAGTTAATTTGGTTATTGGTAACTAATTTAATTACCATAAACCAAATTAGTTGTTCAACATTAGTTCCCATATTGGAGAGTAATGCTAATATCATACAACTAACAAATAATACAGTAATGTCATGCCATAAAGGATATCCACAAGTTAAAGAATTAGGTTACTCCTCAAAGAACAATAAATGCACCAAACTATATGAACACCCATCTATATAGGAAGAATGCTGCTTTTTTAACAAGATATTTAAACTCCATCGAAATGGAGCAATATACATGGGCGACTAATTGCTAGTTTGGTAGTTTTTATGACTCGGATATCTCTGCCCGTCAGCTTGGGGATGTAGACTACTTTGCTTTTTTGAGGATGTTGTGGCCTTCTTCTCGACTTGTTTTGCTTTGCTCTTATTCAATGAAGTTTCTCTTCAGCAATATATATATATATATATATGAGCGATTAATACATATGATGTATACTAATATTTCACTAGTAGTTCATGAGGAGGCTGTAGTATATCGATGCAATTACAAGATTCTATTATCCAATTATTGTCTTAATAAATGTGAGAACAAAAATAAAAATAACAACAAATAGTTTTTCTAAAGATAGATCTAACGTAAATTACTTACAAATGCACTCAGGAAAAAAGAGATTAAAAAGATGGAGTCTCTAAGTAACCAAAGTAAAATACTAACAGACTCAAACTTCATAGGCCAATAGGCTATAAGTAGAATTGAAAACCAGTATGGAATTTAAAAAAAAAAAAACAATTCTCTTTTTCTTCTTCAAAATCAATCTTAATTATGCCATTAAAAAGGCATGGGATAGAAATTGCAGCTGAACTTTAGAGTTCATATAATTTGATTGTCTTGAGAAGACCTTGCCTCGAATGTTATTATAATACATGTTTGGCTAACTACGAATTGATTTTATATGTCTGCATACAATAGAAAGGAAGGCAAAATAACAGTGCTTCTAGGCACAGAAAAAGCTGTAAAACTTACACCATTTTTTAAAAATGAAATGAAGCAATACTGATTCTTTGCACTACAATCTCTAAGATTGATCACAGCTATCAAAGCCTATATCTATCTCATGGAAGATTTGATATTAAAGCAATGTCTCGAACATTTGTTGGACAATATTGGACAAAAAATTATACCAATGAACCAAACTATTAATGAACTGAATGACAAAAATGATACTATCTGTACTATAGTATATATAATTTCAATTATATACCTGGTCAAGATATTTTGAATATATTATACAAAAATAAATCTCATGAAAGTAAATAAAAAATAAAAAATGGGATAATTGAATCTTAAAGTTTTAAACCTCGAGTTTCTGATCACCAGACAATATAAAGCCGTAAATGCAATAGATCTACTACATAGAGAAATCTTATAAATGCACATGGGTCAGTAATTCATCTCTTGAAGAGGGCATGAAAGATACAATAATACTAATATTTTAGACAAAATTTATATAATCCCCCATTTTCATATTTTATTCCACTTGATACAACAACTTCAAAATTCAACAAAAACTCTTCACAATCCTAATGAAGTATTCTCCTTGAGATTAGAAAAACATAAGTCCAAATAACTGTAAAAATTATTCAAAAACAATGAAACAAGAAGCCTAGAACTGATAACTTAAAATGGTTGCAGAATCAAAAATTATATTAGATTCATAACTCTGAATAGAATCTAACACCACATTTAAGAAGCCAAATTAAAAGATTTCGAATTTAATGGACCAAAAGCTTCTAAGGCAATCAGAAATCTACCAGAACAAAACTCCTACAACGATGTAGTTGGAATCTAAAGTGACTGAAAAGTCTCTCACCTCTGTTATTTAGTCCTCCATGCTCTCTAGCAACGAGATCAAGGAGGAGCTCGAATCTTTTTTTGTGAAAAAATGAGCTCTTATTCTTTAGTGCTTGAGAATGAAAGAGGAAAAAAAAGGAGAAGTTGTCATTTTTCAAGAAAACACCGTAGAAAACAGGATGCCGTATATTTGTAATTATTTTATGAAAGTACCGTGTTTTGCCTAAGTTCCTCAAAAGTTGGGGCATGCTAGCTTAAATAAGCCAGCCCAAATGTAATATGGACTAGCTTGTTGACAACTTGGGTTCGTTACTCGATCTTGGAGTGAGGTCCACCAACTCGGCTTCTTTCTCTTTGACAATACGCGGTAACTAAAAATAGCAACTTTTTATGCTTCGATATTTACCAGTTTGGGAAGGTCTAATTAGGAAGAGAGGGAGAATTGCCCTTGATCATTCATGCTGTCAGAACAACGAAGAAAAGTATAACATTTAACACGAGGGCAAAAAGACATGAAAAGAGAAGTGTAATTAATATGAGAATTATAAAAGAGGGTTTTAAAAAGGCAGTGTGCACTGAGTTCTTACATAGACAACAGCTTTAAAAAATATATATATATATATAATGGTTTTATAGTTTTTTTTTTTTTCAGAGAAATTTACAATCGGTTCTTGCTTTATGCCTTATATTTCAAAATACTTATTTTTTATTTTTCTTTCAAAATACTTATTTTTTAGGTATATATTTCGCTTATAAAATATGTTGTATACATTTATAATGTAAACTTTTACATATAGTCTATATTTACCGTGTAAATTTATATATGTGGTATACATTTTGAAATGTAAATTACTTTTTGAGTACAATTTTATTCATGAAATGTATACTATAATATACATTAATTCATAAATAAAATACGTGTGATATACATTTCTTAAAAAAAAAGTATGTATGAAATAAAAATAACAATTGGTTTTTATGAAAATATGTTTAAAAAAAGAGGTATTTAAGAACTTTTTTTAGGAATTCTTAAAAAAAAAAAAAGCCCTACGTCTGAAAAATTTTTAAAATGAGGAAATTAGGCAATTCAGGAAATTTTAAAAAATATATATTAAATATATGGCATAGCTCTTTTTTATTCTTTCCGTACGACATTTTATTGGAAAATACCACATGTGACTACTGAGAATTCTATATCTGCTTCTTCTTCCTTATTTTGCACTCCCCTCCTCTTGGGCACAACCTCCATTCCCAGCTGACTAACTCTAACTTCTTCTTAGCTTCATCCTGGATCAGATCACCAATGCTATCTGTCCGCAATACATTCACACAGTCGTACGATGTGCACACCTTTGATGAAGCCATCAACGCCGGAAGGGCTGGAGTAGTTGAGGATGTCAATCCAAAGGCCGTTGAGCTTCTCAAATCCAGGATTGCAGACCATTGGGACAAATTCCTGAAACAATCTTCTCTTCATTTTAGGTAATCTACCTAAAGTGATTTTTCAATTTTATTGTTCTTGTAAAAGCTTAAGTCTTTGTTTAATTCTCGAGAAACTATAATACTTTTTCTAAGAAATTAGCATATCAACCTCAAGTTTCTGGGTGTATTTGTAGTATAAATAATACAATTAGTTAAACAAAATGGGTAATTAATATAGAATATTATCAAACTAAAGGTAGAGTTGATTTGCTAAGTTAAGTGTTTATAGATCAACAAGACGAGTGGAGCACGTTTAACAAGATTAGTGGAGTCGTTATAACACATTGCGGCAATTGAAAAGAGAGAGTCTTTTATTGCATTAGTCAATTAGTGTTTGTAACTTTTATACTTTACTAATTTGTTCAATCTCTGAGCGTGGCCCCGTGGAGTAGGTGAGGTCTGAACCACGTTAAAAACACCTTGTGTTCATTCTTTATTTTCCTGTTCTTGTTGCAATATATGCACTCGTCGTTGTAACAACTTTTAATTTACGTGTTACAACATAATTAATTAATTATTAAATTAATCAATTAATTATTTATTTAATAATACATAAAACAGATCTTTCATACTCTATGCATGTAAACCTTAGGGTTTTTCTTTTATATGAAACCACGAGAGTTTGCATGCCAGGCCCAATGATTGGGCCTGACGAATTCTGCATTGTCAAGGGATCTTTGAGTTAGACATCACATAGGGCTTAATAGGCCCGTATAATTCAAGCTTCAATAATTAGGTCTAGTTCCAATAAATTGTTAATACGAATGGGTCCAAATTATTGATTTTGATAAATTTCGCTAAAAAAATAAGTGATTTTAATTTCTCAAAAAGCTTTACTAAACTAGCCTAAGTCCCTTAACAGTTAAACCCCCTTCGTCCAAATTGCAATTAAAAAAAAAAAAAAAAACCCACAATATAGTATAAGTAGACCTATCATCTGCTATCATATTTTAGGAGAGTTCTAGTGTAGGAGGGGTAAAATGCCTTTTACTCATAGGAGTACTTTTTAGACTCTCAGATTGAATTAAATAGATATATAATAAACTAGACGTTATACCGTGTTTTGCGCGAGTTGGTATTAATATTACATACATTAAATCTAATTTATAGTTGGGTTCAATGTATTACAATATTAAAGAGTGGGGGATGGCTACGGTAGAGGCGTCCCTACGTAGGGTCATGTCTTAATTATCGTTGGATGGGAATCTGTGGAGAATAACGGAAATCTATAGAGAATCTATTTATATACAGATTCTCATCCAATAGTGAATAGACAGGACCTTACGTAGGGGCGTCCCTACTGTAGACGCGCCCTAAAGAGTGTATTTATCTCTGTATTTATTTTGATGAGATGAATGTTACATAATTTTTTGTTCGATGAACTAAATTTAATATAAAGTATAAATATAATATTAAAACACAATTATTTGTTCGATGAACTAAATTTAATATAAAGTATCATTAATATTAAACTAAATATAATATTATATAATACATGTATATATTACAACCAATCATAGCATGAAAAAATAATAATAGGACCAATCATATCGTGAAAAAATTAGGAATTTTCTAAAAATTTTAAAAATAGAATGGTGATCAAAGAAGCTATCAGAATTTTTACACTTTCTCTCTCCTTCAGGCTTAATATATA
Organism: Trema orientale; assembly: GCA_002914845.1. Taxonomy (NCBI): domain Eukaryota; kingdom Viridiplantae; phylum Streptophyta; class Magnoliopsida; order Rosales; family Cannabaceae; genus Trema; species Trema orientale. The sequence goes on along the minus strand of JXTC01000041.1, from coordinate 84,746 downwards.
TATATAGAAGTTTACATGTTTCCTAGTACACATAATTATACTATGCTCATCTTCAACCCATGATAACTGCAACTCTAACTAGACAACGAAGAATTAGGAATTCAAAGAGACCAAAAAAGAATTTACTCCCAAAAAAGGAAAAAAAAAAAACCAAAAAGCCTAAGAGGATAGAAATAGAAAAATACCAGTAATCAAAACAACATTGATTAAGTATTTTTCTTATTTAAATCTGCAAGATGAGTTCTGAATCAAGCACCTAAATACATGAAGGCTTCAATTTATTATCTATTAATTTCCAGATGAAATCTTTTGAAAAATTGGCAATATTTTGGGATTAAAGTTTACTGATTTGAACTGCTTACAATGGACAGATTAAGGAATCTGCATGAATAATGCATTTTCTTACACAAAATAAGTTTTTTTTTTAATTTTTCCCTTAAAGTAATTTCATTAATTAGTTTTCGATTGTTTGAAACAAACAAGCCAAAACGTGGCTTTTTCTTTCTCCCTTATATTAGCCGTTTTTTCCCTTATTTATCCCTTTAGCTTTAATATCTCCTCAAAATTATTGTTATAGGCATACAAGATTTCTCAATTCAATGTACATGAAACCATCACCTTTGTTTTTGTTTTTGTTTTTTGTTTTTTTTTGTTTATTTTTCTTTTTCCAAAAAATGATATACCGAGTTAATGAGATCTTTGGCCTTCTTTCTTCTTTGCCTTTATAATCATAATACTTCCCCAAATTAAATCATAAAATTACTTAATTAAAATTGTTTTGATTACTAACGTTTTTTCTATTTCTAAATTCTTCAGTAGTCTTTTTGAATCTCCAATTCTTCTTTATTCAGAGTCGCAATTTTTGTTCTCTATTAAAACCTAAAATCTAAATCACGGGTTAAAGATGAATATGCGTAATCTTGTGTGCTATGTGCACATAAATTTCTATTATATCGTCCCTTTGACTCAATTTGAGTATCTAAAAAGTGCTCCTACGAGTAAAAGAGATTTTATCCCTCCTATACTAGAACTCCCCTCATATTTTATTATAATTTGTGCTACATTTGTATGGTGCACCATTTTTTTTTCAGTTGATATATAACTTAATCTTACTAAAACACTTTTTCTAATTAGTTAAAAAGAATATCATGCAAAAGTTGTGTTGGTTATTTTCTATGACTATCATGTAGAGTAGTCGTTCTATTTTTGGTGATTGATTAAATTTTGACGCTAATGAGTAGTAGTAGTGACACAATCTTAAGAAATCGAGGTTTTCAGAAAATGTGCTTATGGAGAAAATGAAATTTCTCTTGCATTAATCAATCAAAGAATCTAAGCGCTTCAATACAAATTAATCTCTTATTAACTAACAAAATATGTCTCGTAAACTATACATTTATATATATTTACACTTATACTCAGAAACTTAGAGTACGACGATTACAATGTGACACGTGGCAAGCTATTATAACAACCATAACACACCTAACCAACTTATAATTTCTGTCTAAAAAAAATCCCTCAAACTCAAAATGCATAATGACTTAACTCTGAGTTCGCTTCTCAACTCAACTGTGAACTAGAAATTGCTTTGGTGAGAATGTAAACTGAGAAGGGACATCTGGATCCTTCTCATCTAGATCATCAATATGCTTCCTCAGAGGACTTTTTTATGCAGAAAATAAAGGTCCAGTTCACTATGCTTTGTGCGTGCTAAGAGAAGTAATTAGTACTTGAAAGTGTAAAACCAAAGTATTGTAGGTCTAACTCTTGGCAATTGAACTTCAGTTTGGAGCTAATCCAAGTTATCTCTACAACCAATTTTGGAAGGCTTTGTGCTTGATCGAGGCACAATATGTTATATTAGAATGCCAGGATATATATGAGCTAGGTCAGGACCTAAAACACATAAATCAAATGTGATCTTTTGTTTTGTCAACAGGATCAGAAATTAACCTAATCTACACCACAAAAGACATGCATTAAGATCCAGTGTTCTAGATCGAGAGATATCCAAAAGTCTCTTTCGACTACTTGCCAGTGTGATTCAACTGACAAACTCTATTCACACTAGTATATTTAAGCTATGTCTGGTCTTGAGATTGTGGCATACTTTTCTAATGTTGGACATCCTTAATTCACAAGGTTGGTTACACACGGAGCGCCCAAGCCAGCGAGTTCAGTCGAACAGCGTAGCGAGTTTAAGGTTACGTAAGCATTCGTGCCAACTTTGATAGGTATAGCGTTGCAAGCTTCCATAACCAGACAGTCTTTACCACTTGTCATTTGAGTGTACATTCCCCTCATATTGCCTCTCTATCCTTTGATAACCTTGCCAGAACCAAGTTGAAATTGACCATTACTCATGCTTAATTTCTCTTGCAGCTGTAATCAATCTCATAATCTGAGCTTTTATACAGATTAATAGAATCTAACAGAAACTAATTAAGAGTACACAATTACTATATGTGACACGTTGAAAGCTACTATATATAATAACCATAACTGACTCAACAAACTGAATTCTGTCTAACACATACAAGTATCATTTATTTTTATTTAAAGTTGTTTAACGACGGTTTACAACCCTCTTATCTAAGTGAGACTAATGTAAGATTTGTGGCATGTTTACCAATGACTAAAGGAAAGGAAAGGTATGAAAGTGGTTAAATTTCTAAGTCTTGTCTCCACTACAGGCTAAGAACTTAGTGCAAGTCCAATCTATTAGGAATTGAGTTTCTAGTTTCGTTTGGAGTTTAATTGGGAAAGTGGTCCAACATTCAGGGCAAATTAAATGGGCTCCATAGTTGAATTCTACTTTCTTAATAACTCTTTTAAACTGTGAATCCAGATTTTACAAAAGACGCTTAAAATGAATGTAACAAAATTTGGTATTCAATTTTATGTGTTGTTTCATGTTCCTCTACTTAATATATAATCAAATCACTGCAATGAAAATTAAATCTCCTTTAGTTCCTTTAATTTTAAATCTTGTCATAATTTTAGCAAACGCAAATGTGCAACAATGTATACTTGATGATTTACCGCAAAATTTAATCGTTAGAATGCCAAATGGGTTGCGGTCCAATAATTGTTATTATTTTGAAGCTTATTAGTAAATCATCAGGTCTGTATTAATACATCCACCCAAATTAAATAATATTAGTAGCAAGAAGAAGAAGGGTCAATCCATATGCTGTAAAAATAATTGTTGTAAACGAAATAAATGTCAAAACAAAGACATGGATAGGACTAATTTGGGCCGAAATAACTTTTTGTGCAGTTTTTCAAAAATGACATTTTTAGGATTGTCAAGAACATTTTGACCTATGGTCAATAGCTTCTTGACCATGAAAAAGTTCTAAATAATGGTTTTTTTATGGTCAAGAATCTATTGACTTATGGTCAAAAAATCTTTAAAACTTCTAAAAATGTCATTTTAGAAAAAAGCTCAAAAAGGTCATTTTGCCCCTAGTTTGTCCCATCCATGTCATTTTCTCATAAATGTCATTTGGTAGGGTTCCAAATCGTTCATAGGACAATAGGCCCAATTTTCAACGGGCAAAATCGACCAAGAGAAAAGGGAAAAAATTCATAAATATCCGTTTTTAAAACCATATTTCCATAAATGCCAATTTTTTATTTTTACCACTCATATATCACTCATAAAATACCCGTTTTTATATCTGTTTTTGGAGAAATGTAGACCACCAATATTTTACGCATGAATGAATGTAAATTTACATTGTAAATATATACCACTCATATTTTGTACATGAATACCATAAAAATGGGGACTTTTGAAAGGAAAAGTGAAAACGTGTTTTTACGAAAATAAAGTATAAAAAATGAGTACTGGGTGTACATTTCTCAAAGAGAAGAGGAAATTTGATATCTTTATGGCAATTTTTCAATAAAACTGAAAAATCTCGGATTTTGAAATTATTTGAAAAATTCTTTAATTTAATTAGAACAATACCACTTTTAAAAATATTTAGAAAAATACAAATATTTATTAATTGATGAGATACTTGAAGTAACCAATCAAGTTACATCAAGTTTATCTCAAGTAACTAGATTGGTTACCCCTAATACCACTAAAAATATCAATTTTGAAGTAAAATATTATATTTCTAAATATTTATTAAAAGTGTTATGTTTTTAAAAAGCTTTTTAAAAAATGATATTTTTCTAAATCAATCCGGGATTTCTCATTTTTTAGGGTAAAGTAGGAAATTGCCACTTTTTTCAAATGTTTAACTAAATTTACCACCACCATTAGATTTTACCACTTTTGAGAGGGAATTAATCTTGAATCTATCAAGAATTCATCAAGAATGCATCAAGAATCCATCAAGATTACCATCGACGTCAAGATTCTGTCAAGAATCCATCAAGAATCTATCAAGATTGTCAAGAATTCATCAAGAACCTATCAAGAATTCATAAAAAAAGTGGTATGGTGGTAGATTTAATTAATAAGGAAGAAAAAGTAGCTTCTAGCTAATTTTTTCCATTTTTTAGTACTGAACTTGGAATTTTGAAAGAAGCCCAAGAAAAAATGGCACAAAGTTTGTACAACATGATATCAGACCCTTTAGGAAATTGGTCAATTATATGTGAAAAGTTCATAAATACCCATTTTTTAAAGCATGTTTTCCTAGACATCCGTAATCTATTTTTATATCATAAATAACCCTTTTATACTCTTTTTTTTTTAGGAACTATAAGCCATACGTATTTTGTACATAAATTATATACCGTAGTACACATTTTATTAATAAAAAATATACCTAAAAATTATTATACATTTCAACATGTATACTACACGTATAAATTTACACTAATAAATATAAACTATAGGTAAAAGTTGCATTGTAATTGTATATCACTTAGGGTTGTTAAAAAAATCGCCAAACTACAAAAACCGGCCAGCCCACACCAATCCAGACTAATCCGTGCTATTGTAGAGCATTTGCGGTCGATGACGAATTGAAAAAATTGCAAACCGAGTGCTTCGATTTGGAAAAAAATACTTGGTTTCAAACTAGACCGTCCAAATAAATTAGTTTCATAAATAGTTTCATATATATTGTAATGCATATTTATTTTGTAGTTTTTATTATAATATATACTTATGATATATATATGTTTATATGTGTAATATAAGTATGTTTTTGCAGCTTGAAACTGAAGTTGAAGTTTTTGTTGTTATTGTGGTATGTATTACTATTTATTAAGCTATCTTATTTAAGATTTATGGTTGTATTCTAATTTGTTAAAAATATTCTAAACTTTATGATTACTCTTATATTTCGATTTGGTTTTAACTTATGTTTAAAATAAATAGAACTTTCGATTTAATTGTAAGCTTAAAGTATATTATTTTTGATTTAATATTTGGACTATGTATTTATGTATCATTATTTGGACTATATTTGGTCTTATATTTGTATTGTTCAAACTGCATCACAAAATGTAGTTGCAATTTGGCCGGTTTGAGTCAACTAATACAGAACATATGGTCTGGCGGATTAATCAAACCGCACCTGCGGTTTGGTTTACAGATTGACATTTCAAACTGGTCATGAATACCTCTATTATCACATATATTTTACACATAAAACATATGCCTAAAAATGTTTATTTTTGATAGAAAATTAAATTATAAGTATTTTTGAAATATAAAGCATAAAAACTAGTATTATGTGTAAATTTCTCCAACTAATACTATGTGTAAACTAGTACTAACTTTTGAATTCTGCAAAATAATACTTGACATTTGAGATCTCTGTAAATTTGTACTATTTGATGCACCATTAACTAATTTTAATAGTGAAAAGACTGTAGTACCTCTCATTAACTTATTTTAATAGTGAAAAGATGTTTTTCGTACTTTTTTTTGTGTTTATTTTTATCACATTTTTTTTTTCTTTTTTTTTTAAATGAAAGGCAAAAAAAAAGAACATTTTTTGATAATAAATTAGCATTTAAACATTTTTAATAAGTTAGTGAGGAGTACTTAAGTCTTTTAATTCGCTCAAGGGTACAAATTTGCTATGATCTTAAATGTCAAGGTATGATTTTGTAGATTTCAAAAGTTAGGTTAGTATTTGTATAGAAGTAAAAAAAAATCATGATATTTTGTGCCATATTATCCCATTTTTTTAAAGATGAAATTAGGCTCAGTAGTAATTTGACTGTATTGTTTTTCAATCTTTTTATTTATAACAAGTTTTGTTGTAAAGTTCAAAATCAGCCTCTAATTTTTCTCAAACTTGTTAAGCTTTATCTACTAGGTGGTTGAGTTTCTTCAATTGATTGGTTAAGGTTCTATTTAGTGACTAATCGGGGTTTGACTATTGATTGGTTGAGTTTTGTCAACTGACTGGTTAAGTTTTAGAGTAACACTAGGGACACCAATAACTTACACCAAAAAGTTACACCACACGAGTTGGCATTCATATCAATCACTAAATTGTGAATGATGTGGTCCCACTCATAGATCAAATAGTAGTTTTATTGGATGCCACATCATTAGTGTAACTTTTTGGTGTAAGTTATTGGTGTCCCAATCATTATTCTAAGTTTTATTTACTAACTGGTTGATGTTTAAAACCATATCAGGGGTATTCTTTTTGGTGGAAGAAAAAACCTAGTATACTTTTAGACATCTTTATTTAGCTGCCATATTACAAAAGTTGAGTTTTAGACCTACTCTTTATAAAAGAATCCCGTTTGTAAAAGACTCCTTTGCAAAATACACTATTTTAAAAGTGAGATTTGATGAAAAACAAAAATAAATACAAAAACCGCATTTTAATTTATTTGTAAAATAATCTTTCTCGATAAAACTCGATTATGCTCAACACCATATTAGAGAATGCAAAAAAGGGCTATTTTAAGAAAAGTTTTAATATATAGTCCTTTCATAAAAACTAACTTTTTGAAGGTCTATTTTGTCTAATTTCTTTTTTTTTATAAAAAAATCATAAATATAATTGTCCCCTCTTTTTTTATAATATTTAGTATTATATCCAAATTTATCACTAGCTTGTTTAAGAGAGAAGTAAAGAGTTAAAAATGAGAAGAAAACTATTAGGACTAAATGCTTATACTTCAAAAAATAAAAAATAAAAAACAAAAAATGTCTGAGAGGCACGACATCAGCAAAGTTCCAATGAAGAACGAAAATAAAAGTATTAACCACTCAGGAGATGTCATGTGGCAACTCTCTTTTCAAGTTTTATGATATCTCTTATATTTCCAACTAGAGTTATAAAATCAATAATTCCATCTCGTCCCTCAAAGTTAACTTAGGCATACAAATCTTCTATAGTAGCAATCCAAACAGTTCCAAGTTTTAACCATGAAATTTATCTTCTCATCTGTTTAGAATTAGAAGTCTAGTATCATAAGCTATAGAGATTATACTAGGCATGCAGCCAAAGTATGAAACGATTAAAATGTCCATCGTGTGAACACAGATATTTGACGCTGGTTGCCAAAGTATTAAAGATACTGGCTATCTACCTCTTATATGATTATTTGCTTGTATTTCTAATCTATCTATCAAAGAATTCGGATGTCCATAAATGAAAACTTTCTACAAATGGACCTTTTCATACTAGATATTAAGTACTTGTTGAAATCCCATACTTTTATAGCCTCACAAATTCAAGCCAAAACGTTACCTTTACTCGATTCCATCTAACAAATAGTCATGCACATGAAACCAAGAAATTTGCCCCGAAAATCCGAAAATAGAAAAATAGAAAATTTACCCCCCAACTACGTACTAATCATATATGCTTTTGATATTGGCTTTACTATAAGGTACATGAAAATGATTTACCATTTGATCTATGTTACATACATCCCTTATGATTGAGAGCATCATAGGTATCTTAGACTTATTTACTTAGAGAATTGTTAAAGAAATAATCTAACTCAAATCCCGTTCAGTCACTCTCAAAGCGCCCTAATACACCAATGCTTGAGTTACACAAATCTGTAATGACTAACACAAGCTACTCTACTATAGAAAAAATAGAAGCGTGCGTTGTAGTCAACTGTAAGATGGCTTACAATCATTCAACATTGTGAACTATATATATATATATATATATATATATATATATATATATATATATTTAAGGCACCATTCCAGTAGGTATTTTTTTTTTTTTTACCTATACATAGGTATCATTTTGACCAATAAAAATTTAGCATACACATTTTTTTATAGTAAAAAGTAAAAGAGAGCAATAAGATTAATATTAATGGTGCACGCTTTTTTATGCACTTTATTATAACTGTTAGATCACCATTAGATGATGATCCAACGGCTAAAAAAAATACCTACACATAAGTAAAAAAAAATTACCTATTAGATTGGTAACCATATATATATATATATATATGTTTAGTATAATACAGTGAAATTGATTCTCTTGCATGCTTAAGGTATGTTAGGTATACCATAATAAATACTATATAATATTATTTTAATATAATATTATGTTTGGTGGTGATCTTATACTGCATAACTTAATCATACATTTTAAAATAATATGGTAAGTGAAGTACTAGCTAAAACACCCAAAACTAAGTGAATTGTATTGTGCTAGATTGTATTCTGTTATTCTCATTCCACATTTGTATTCACTGTCAGCTGTCTCTTTTTTCATTATTTCTCATCATTTTCTGTCTTATTGTTTTCTCTCTCATTGTTTTCTACTTTAATTCTATTCTCTCATATAATTCTCTCATTTTCTTTAATTATTTCTTATCTACTCATTATTTATCAAACTTAATATAATTTATACATATTGCAATAAACTACGAAACTAAAAATTGTGTTGTATTATATTATGCAATACAATTCAATACAATATGATGTATCAAACATGGCCTTTTATACATATCTAACATGCAAAACCTAACATTATATTATATTATCTTACGCAATTCAATACAATACGATGTATCAAATATAACCTTAATGCATATATTTTATGGATTTAAGAATACTTAAGCATATAAATGACTTCTCTATGCTATGATCATCATAGACATTGTAGTTTGGTAAGTAGGAGATTACGAGTTGTATGAACATGCATTGAAAATAAAGTAAGTTAAGTTTCAGTTTCCAAATTAGCATGGCTTTATATGGCATAAAATACTACCATTGGGTAAATAGTCATAACAAATTTAGTGTTGCTAATATATATATATATTGAGAAATCTTGCTAATATTTAGGTTATAGTATTATTTATTTAATCCTTTTACCAATTCGTGAGCAATGGCCTCAAGTTTCAAATATTTTTCCAAAAAGAAAGAAACAATTGATGGACTAGACCATTAAGTAGTGTTTGGTTTATCGGAAAGAAGTAGAAAGAAATGGTAATAATAATGATAATGAGAAAAAAAATGAAATATTGAATTGATTCAATTGTTTGGTTGTAATTTTTTTATAAACTTTAGAATGGAATGGAGTCAATTATATTTAGACAAATATACCCTAATATTTAAATTAATTTATCGTAAAGGTAGAAGACAAGAAGGAGAGAGAAACTAGAAAGTGGCAAGAGGGAAGAGAGAGTATAAAAAAAATTAATTTGGTAGTATAATATTATAGTTTCATATGGACACTTCGAGAAAAAAAAAAATAATTGCAAAATGGAATAACTATTCCACCTCATATCATAGAGGAATTAACAATTTCATCAAGTATACGAAATATGAAATTGTTTCCATATTCCCACCCAAACCAGTCACCTCCTTATAAGTAAAAGCATAGCTAAATAGTGTCTAATGTTGTATTCATTCCCTCGATATTTCAAATTAGAAGTATATATTAACCAATTTATTTTGTTCAAATCTAATCAATAGTCAACTACTTTCTAAACTTACAAATTCTTTTACATATGGAGATAGTCAACTACTAAAACCATCTGGAAAAAGAATGAGAAAGAAAGTATATATAGTTCTAAAACTGTTACTTAATTGTTAGGTATGTGGATCTTAATTATATTTGTGCACAAGTCATCTTATTGCAAATTAAGCACGAGAATTGACGCGCAATAAGGTCAATGTGGGGTGGAGTGTGAGCGGTAAGGTCCTTGGACTCGTGGAGGCAAAATTTTAGTGAGGGTATATTGAGTATTTTATACATACATTTAGTTGCCTAATTTTTTCTTAGTATATAAAAGATATTAGGGGCCCTTTTTAGATAATCAGAGGGAAAAGTTTATAAATACCCGTTTTTAAAACTATATTTTTATAAATATTTATTTTTTATTTTTATTTTATAAATATCTGTTTTATACCTTTTTTTGAGAGAAATGTAGACCACTACTGTTTTACATATGAAATATATACCACTGTATACATTTTATGTATTAAATGTATAACGTAGTCTATATTTCATAAATAAAAATTACACTGAAAATTGGCACATATTTTGAAACATATACCGTTCATATTTTACACATAAAATGTGTATCTCATGGATAAATTTACATTGTAAATATGGACTACTCATATTTTTGCATATGAAATATAGACCATAAAAACTTGTATTTTTGAAAGAAAAATTAAAAACGGGTATTTATGAAATTTTTTTTGAAAAACAAGTATTAGGCGTAAATTTCTCTAAGTGGAGATTGCATCAAGAAATATAGAGGCTAAGAAGCTTGAGGCATTCGAATTTATTATAATATTATCCTTATCATAGTTAATACAAGTATTAACTGAAAGTGGATGTAACTCTCGTATTGATGGTGAACAGTTGTTTACCAAAAGATTATAGTGTCTAGTCCACAATATTAGTTAATGCCTACACTCAGCAAAATTTCTAGTTCTATTATTGTTGACATTAACTTGAATTAAAAATCGGATATAGCTCTTTTTTCTTTCTTTTTTTTTTTTGGTTTGAAAATTTTAGTAAGGATGCTCATAGCGCATTTTTTTTTTCCAGTCAAGACACGCTGAACCACATTGGCCATTTTTTCTTTATAAACTAAACCGTTTGGTGTGCTTTGAGATGAAATTCCAAACTAAAATAAACCACAATTAATGACTTGAGCTTGAGCTTGTCTTAATTAGGCAATTCATTTTTTTAGTTCAATCTGTAATTTTTTTTACTATTTTTAATTCAAATTTGTTTGTTTTGTAGTGTATAATAACACATTATGGGCTTGCTTGGATTCACTTTTCTTTTTCTGTTTTTTGTTTTTTTAAACAAAAAAAAATGGAATTTTTTTTTTGAAATTTTTTTTGGCAAACTTGTTTTTGTTTTTTGTTTTTAAAAATTGTTACCAAAAATTTTAAAAACAAAATGGTAACAAAAAATTTCTAATATCTTTATTTTTTTAAACAAATTTCAAAAACAAAGAAACATATAAATATTTGTATACAAGTGCGTACATATGTATATGCATAAATATAACAAATACAAGTATATAGGAATTTCTCACTCGTTATTTGTATTTTTTTTGTTTTTGAAAACAAGCAGTTAAATAAAATTTGTCAAGCATGTTTTTTGTTTTTTAAAATTGAAAACTAAAACAAAATTTTTACTTCTATTTTCAATTTATTTAAACAAAAAATTAGTAGTGAATCCAAGTAAGCCCTATTTTTCTATTACAATATCCTTTCTAAAGTTGAAACAAGTTATATGGAAAAAGAATTTATATAAATTCTTGACTCATGTGAAAAGAAAAAAAATATTTGATAATATGTATTTATGTATGTGTGGTTTTGTTAGGCTAAGCAGATAACCTACCAACTCAAAAAAACTAACCTTTGATAACTTGAAAAATTTGAAAAAAAAAGGCTGGAAAATACTCAGGTTGATAGTAACCCGGCCATCCAACATGTTAGATGATGCTTTCGACCTACTCAATTCAATCCAATCTGATCCATATATATAATGCTTATATTTAAAAGGGATAATAACATTAAAATACCTTGTCTATTAAATTTTCTGCAAAAAAACATGACTTTTGAACGTGTGCAAAATAATTTTCTCACTTTTAAATTCCTGCAAAATAATACCTTAGTTTTTGAATTTCTACAAAAAAATACCCCAACTTTTGAATTCTACAAATTAATACCATAACAATTAAAATTTTTGCAAATTAATATCCTAATATTTGAAATTCCTATAAATTTATAACTTTAATGCCCAATAAGTTGATTTTAACAATAAAAAAATGGTAGTAGCTATCATCAACTTAATTAAAACTTATTAAACAATGATAAAATTTCTGAAAAATATTTGTATAGTTAGCTTATTTAACTTTTCATTTAAAAAGAAAAGTAAAAGATTAGAAAGAGGAGTAAAAATAGTTAATTATTAAAAAAAAAAAGAAACATGAAAGGTAAAAAAAAAATTGTGTTTTTTTATCAATTAACTAAACAAAGTAGTTATAAAATAATTTTCAATAATATACTACTATCTAAATTTTTTTAACAAGTTAATGAGAAGTATTTGTATCTTTTAATTTTCTCACAGTATAAATATACAAAGAAAACAAAAGGTGAGGGTATTAATTTGTAGAAATCGTAAATATTAGATTATTAATTTACAGAATTCAAAAGTGAAGGTATTAATTTGTAGATATCGTAAATGCGAGGATATTAATTTGCGGCATTTTAAAAATAAGGTTATTAATTTGCAGAAGTTTAAAAGATAGGGTATATTTTTTTAAAAAAAAAAAAGTTAAAAGTGAAAGTATTTTTACGTAATTAACCCTATTCAAAATATATAATACAATTTCTAAAATAAAATAAAAGATAAATTTTAAGTTTTTCAAAATAAGTTTAACTCAAAGATCAAACTCCAATTTACTTGAATTGTTGGCCTTTTCCCATTAAAAAGAAAATGATTAATTCGACCAAAATTTTAGTCAATTCATGAAGGAAATTTTCTTCGATAATTGTGTTTGTGTGTACAAATGCAACTCAAAATTCGTTTAGTCAAGTAAGGTAGGTCATGAACCCGCCAAACCTGACAGATGATTTTTCTAGTAGGTAGGTTTGAACCACATAAAATTTGTGAAAACTGTAAATTAAACCTAATCTCAAAATTTGAAAAATTTATTAATCAAATCAAATCACTAGTAGTAAAATCAAAACCAAACAGCATAGTTTAATTTGTTTCGGTCGATTTCTATAGTTTATCGAGTTTTTTTCACACTTGAACTTTTAGCTCTTTTAACTTGTATATCATCCAAATTATATTTTGTGATTCATTTTGAACAAGATATAAAACAATATTAAACAATTTTTCAAACACTAGTTTAAAAATTATCAAAATACTATTTAAACATATTTAAATATCATGTGACTGTAGTAGACACCATTTAAAATAAAGACAAGGGATACTTGACTAATTTATAATGTAGTTCGACCTATTATGCAATTTTTACGTTCTATTTTTGGACATTATCAAAATTATCCTTCTAATTTTAAAATTGAAACAAATATACACCCTCATTTAATCAGGCTCTAAGTTAGATCGATAATTTACCAAAATGCCCTTAAAGGATGTTTAAACTCGTTACCAAAAAAAATAAAAATAATGATCGATTGAAAAAATTTTCACAACATAAGGCGACTAAAAACCAAAAAAGACATTTAAAAATGTGTATTTACCGTTATCAGTCACAACTAAAAACCTTTTAAAAATATTTTAGAAATTTTATTAACTTTATTTTGTCTAATTTTGGGGGCCGACCGAATAAGGATATATATAGTTTTAAAAAATTAAAAAGACAGTGTTGATAATTGAATAATATAGCAAACTATGTGATGTAATTCCAAAGACAATAATATATTAAGACATGGGGTGTTTGGTGGGTTGGATTAAAAAGAGACTGTACTCTTTTGTCTAATTCTATATTCAGAGCATGATGAATAGGGAGACAATTTAGTGAGGATCTATTACCATTCCTTAATCTACTCTCTTCGCAGCCTTATTAAGTGATATTATAAAAATATTCTCTTATGAAATTACATAAAATTACAAACTTTAGTTTATTATGGAAACAAAAAATTTCTTAACACACAGCTACTAAACACCCAGTATAAATGAAGCGGCAGTTCGTATCAATTGGTCATTTTAATATATTTGTATAGCAATATATATCTCAACTCAAACCCAACTTATTTAATAATTGTGTCAAAAATTCTAAACCGAATCTAATTTATTTATAAATAGGTTGACCTGACATGATTTGTATAACCTATTTATTCAAAAGTCATACTCGTGTAACTCGTATTAACCCGACATGACCTGTCAACCCATTTAATCTAAATTAACTAAAATATACCTTTTTAACACTTGTAACATAAGTTCATATATGTTATCCAATCATAAAACATAAATATGTACCAACATCAAATAGAAACTACATAAAATCTCAATAGATTTGCATAATAAAGTTTTAAAAATACAAAATAAGTCCCAATGTACACAGTAAAAATATTTAAAACCTTACATATGTATTATATAGGTCATATATGGGTTGATTTATTTAATAAACAAGTCATTATGAGTAAGTTTCGAGTTGGGTAGTTAACTCGAATCCGACCCGTTTAATAAATGGGTTATCATGTTATATCTAATTTTGACTTGAACATGTGTATTGAATTTACTAAATTATCGGTTCATGAATTTATGTAACTCATGTCAATCTGACACGATCTGTCAACCCATTGAACCTAAATAAACTAAAATATACTTTTTTAGCACTTGTAACATAAATGCACATATGTTATCAAACCATTGAACAAAAATATGTATCAAAACTAAATAGAAATCACATAGAATCTCAATACATATGCATATTAAAGTTTAAAAAATACAAAATAAGTCCCAACATATATAGTAAAAATATTAAAATTTGTACATAGGTATTATATAGGTCATATATGGGTTGACTTGTTTAATAAATGGGTCATTATTGATAGGTTTTGAGTTTGGCGATCAACTTTAATCCGACCCATTTAATAAATGAGTTATTGGGTTAAAGCTAATTTTGACATGAACATGTTTAAGCTAATCCCACAATTGCTAACTCCGTACGGATTTCAAGTGATATTTTCATATCATGTCCTGAATTGCCAGCCTTACTAATATTTACACGAACTATTGTTGCTCAACTAATAACCTTTGTAACTGTTCTACCGATTCCTTTTGTTTCTTAAATAAAATTCAAGTAAATGTGTTTTACTTCGTACTTTAGTGCATCAAGGCACTTTTGTATATTTTCAGATTTTTGATCCTAACTTAAGTTTTTCATAACTGTTGTCTCTTGGACCTCCTTATATCTTCATGATTTATACGGTTATTCTTTTTGGATTGTGGCACAACCTAAAGAATAATTAATTACTAAGGTGAAATAATGCTAAATGACCGAGGCGAACAAAGGCAATAGAGGAATTAAAAGAAAAAATTGCGTCGGAAGCGTCCGGATTGAAAATGGAAATGTGCTTATAGTAAATTGGCTGAATTTTGAGCCCATTTTAGGTAAATGTCTGTTTTTCAAATATTATAGTAAAATGACTGATATATAAATGAGTATTCCAAGGCTAAAATATGATGTACCAATAAGTATAAAAACTAATATACTCAGTACATAAATTAAAGTTGGTATATACGTATATATATCAGATGTAAAAATACATATATGCATGAATTTAGCTAAAAAAAGAGAAAACATATATTTATTAAAATAAAGTATAAAAAACAGACACTTACCATAAATTCTCAAAAGGAAAATACATTTTTATAGTGGTAAGGGCTATATTAGGATAATAAAAGTGTACAATATGTAGTAATTAAATTTTAATTTTTAGACGATGAATGGATTTAATTGAAATATGACGAGGAGAAAAAACTGATGTGTGATAGCTACCCTTTTGGTAAAGGGATTAATTAGTAACTTTTGAGGGGACTATTATAACTCATTGTAAGATGGATTACAATAGTCCCATCTCTTGCTTTCTCATTTTTCAATTAATGTGAAATCTACATTTTATTTTATTTTTGCTTTTTTCTTTTTAGTTGTGGATCTCACATCTCTCCTTCTTTTTTTATTTTATTTTATTTTTTCGTTTTAACCACACATTTCTTAAATAATGTGACTCTTATATGATAGTTATTCATTTTTTGTTTCATCTCATCATCATATTATGCTAAATTTAGTACTAAAATAATTTAATCCAATACAATCTAATCTTAAGCCACAAGCCACAGTGAAATCTAATTTTCTATACAAAACATTCCAACATGTTTATCAGGACTTAAAGTATCGGATAGACTTATGCATTTTCGAGGGTCCACGTTATTGGCGGTGTAACCCAATGTCGAATTATGACAGCACCTTTCTGTTGCCTTCCACAAGACGTACCAAAAATCTAGCTCACTCCATTTAGTTATTTATTTATTTTTCTTAATTCACTCTCACTGTTTTTACCCAAATGTCAAGTATGACATGTAAAAAAATAAATAAATAAAAGAAAAAAGGCCAATATAGCATATACAGAGTAACACATCCACACGCTCTAACAACGGCTCCTAACATTCACGGCAGCAACATCCACCGTCCACGCCAAACACCACTCTCATATCACAGCGAGTGTAGTTGAATCCCCTTCGAAGCACGTGGTAACCAGTAGCTTCTCTCATATCATATATATATATATATATATTGGTGAAATTTGTGCTTTTTCTTTTTCATTTTCATTTTCATTTGATCTTCTTAATTAATTAATTTCTTTCTTTTCTTCGTCGCGGAAGCTCTTTTGGGTTGGTCCTTTCCTTTGCCTTGGGTTTCTCTCTTCTCTTTGCTCTCTCTCTCCTCTTCTCTCTCTTTTCTCAGTCTGAGTTTAGGGTTAGCAAAATCGTTTTTGGGATCGGAAGTTCAGATTCTGAAACAGCTAAATTTAGGGCTGTGAAGAACGACGATCATCGAGAGGTAGAAGATGAAGATTTTTGTCAAGACTCTCAAGGGTACTCACTTCGAAATCGAAGTGAAGCCTCAGGACACGGTTCGCGCTCCAACCCCCAATTTTTTTTTTCTTTTTTTTTTAATAATTATTTTCGTATATAGTTTGCATTTGATTTTCATTTCTATTTTCCTATTTGTATTTTTTAGCTTTTGTGTATGGTATTGTGAATTTGGATCGTGTTTGTGAAATCTCTGCTAGGGTGTGTTAATTAGGCTTTGAATTCCTACTAATTAGAGCCGAATTCGGATTGTAATATTGGAATTTATGCTTTAATTGTTCAAACTTTGTTTTGGTTATCTAGTTTTTTCTGTCCCTTTCAAGTTTCAAGTTATGCAATTTCACTTTTTGGGTTGTGTATTTTTGGGGCTATAAATATATTTTCCTATTACAGTTTTGTGAATTGTACTTAACTTGTGTGTTGGGTCATGACTTCTGCTGTGCTTTGCTTAGAGAGTAAGAAAGAATTTCAGGACTTTTTTTTTTTTTTTTTTTTTTTTTGGGTTTACAACTTATTCCCAATTATGCTTTCGTGTTGGATAAATGTGCTGCATTATGATGTTTAATCTTTGACAATCACAAGCAAAGAATGTCGAAATTCTAACGACGAAACTGCGCAGGTTTCTGATGTGAAGAAAAATATAGAGACTGTTCAAGGTTCAGATGTATATCCTGCTGCACAGCAGATGCTCATCCATCAAGGGAAAGTTCTTAAAGATGGAACTACATTGGAGGAGAACAAAGTTGCAGAAAATAGCTTTGTTGTAATAATGTTGACAAAAGTAATCTTATTCTACTACTACAACTATTTTTCCTCATTTCGGCTTGTATCAATAATTATATGTGATTATTCTGCTCTTTTTCTGTCCTAATCGTGTTTATTCTGTGCACCTACAAATTGCTAGAGTAAGACCTCGTCTGGTGAGGGTTCAACTACAAGTGCACCTAGTAAGGTATTCATACATTTTTTTTTTTGTATATTATTCATTGTTATTGTTTTCTTTCCCTTTGTTGTAGTTGCCATGGTATATAATGTAATCTTTTTGTTTTCTTTTTGCTGGGGATGGTATATTCTGCACTTGCTTTGGGATTTGTTAGTATTTCTACTGCTCAAAATGTTTTATAGCACAATTAAGTCAATTTTACAAATTAAATTTTGTTTTGGGTTGTTCTAGAATTGTCTTGGGTTAGCTACAAGACACGAATCTCTAGTTCAAAGTGTATTAGGTAGTCTTTGCTGCAAGACATTAATATGTAGTGCCTACCGCCCCTTGAAGAATAAAACTAGTCCTATTGGTTTGTGGGTGCATATATGAAATTCTGATGCTAACATTGACCGCTCCTTCTTAGCATGAAGCTTCTAGGAGTATGCATTTTTTACCCTCCGATTTTTTATGGCTTGCAAGATCTGTTACTTCTCTTGTTTAAGTACTCTGTATTATGATTGCTGTGCACGGTTAATTTCTACGGACTCGTGTTTTTCAATTCCCACATTATCTTCATTTTTTTTAAGGAAAATTTGTATTGGAGTTTTGTAAATGGTAATATGCTGAAATTTGATCCAAAATTTTATTCTATAGAATATATTGCATGGTTTTTGCAAGAATGATGACTTTGCTCTTATATAGCAGAAAGACATCGGAATTTCACACTATTAGACCTCTAATTAAGGACAAATATTCCTATATGCACTTGTTGAGTACTTGACAATTTTTCCTCTGAGTATCGTTTTATGGAGTACTTCTTGATATGGGTAATTGTCAGTGGTATGTCAGAGTCTGAAACTCAGAGAAGTGCTTTTTTTTTTTTTTTTTCCCTGTGTAGTAAAAGGGGTCAATCTTCTGATTATCTTTATTGCATTTTCAAGTTCTGAGGACTGCCTCCTCTAAGAGTTTACTTGGTGAGATCCTAGTAAAGTCTCGATGCTGATTCCTTGAAACCAATATTCTGTAGTTGACTTTTCAGAACTTTTATTGGTTAAAGATGTTGATTTCTGTTATTCTTTATTCAGTCCTGGTTAATCACTAATCATGTTTTCTTTTGAATACAAGTTTATGTTAGCTTATGTTATATTAAACTTAGTTATTCTATGATTTTTATTTTCTTTGCAGCCACCACAAACTAGTGCCCCTGCTCCTGCTCCGACATCAACTACTCCGGGCCCTATAGCAGCTCCTGCTCCTGCTCCGACATCAACTACTCCGGGCCCTATAGCAGCTCCTGCTCCTGCTCCGACATCAACTACTCCGGGCCCTATAGCAGCTCCTGCACTGTGAGTTGTGCAGCAATTTTTTGAAAATCAGTGCGTTGTCTCTTTCTTTTTTAGAATAGAAACTTGTTTCCTGTTTCTGATTTGTGTGTATTTATCAGTCCTGCATCGGTGACAACACCTTCTCCTGCCCCTGCTCCTGTGCCTTCAGCCGCAGTAGTGTATGTCTCTTTTTATCTGTGTTGTTTTCGTTTCTTTCAATTTTTTTATTGCTCTTCATGTTTCCTCCGTTCACACTTGGGAATATTCCTTAGAAGTTTGGTATATCTGATTAAGCAGGTCAGATGCTGATGTTTATGGCCAAGCAGCATCGAACCTGGTTGCTGGAAACAATTTAGAGGGAGCAATTCAGCAGATTCTGGATATAGGTGGAGGCACCTGGGATAGGGATACTGTTGTCCGAGCTTTGCGTGCTGCCTTTAACAACCCTGAGAGAGCTGTTGAATACCTTTATTCTGTAAGTTAAATATGTTTTGTCGCTAATTCAGCTCTTGTTCGTTATTTGAGCATGCGACATTTAGTATACTTCGACTCGGATGTTAATTCCTTAAAATTTGGTGATACAAATTACTGATGATTTTAAGTCAGAAAATAAGATTCTCTGGTAGTAATTGTGAAAGAAAACGTGTGGTTTCATGGTTTGTCCTATTGGATGAATTCATTGAGGTTAATTATCCTCTTTCTTGCTTACGTTCATCTGTGGTAATCATTAACTACAAAAATCAGGGCATTCCTGAGCAAGCGGATATTCCACCAGTGGCCCGAATTCCTGCAAATGCACAAGCTACTGACCTTCCATCTCAACCTCCGCAGTCGGCACAACCAGCAGCTGTCCCTTCAAGTGTGCCTAATTCGAATCCTTTAAACCTCTTTCCACAGGTAATTACTAGCAGTTTCTGTTGATCAATTAGGTTTGAGATTCATTTAATAATGTGTTAAGTGTCTTGAACAGGGTCTTCCAAACATCGGCTCTGGTGCTGGTGGCGCTGCTGGTGCTGGTACCCTTGATTTTCTACGAAACAGTCAACAGGTATTTCTCTCTATATAGGTTTGGAACCTTCTGTGTTAAGCTGTCTGTGTGTCTCCTAACTTTTCTTTGTATTACTTTCTCTCAGTTCAACGCATTGCGGGCAATGGTGCAAGCTAACCCACAAATATTGCAGGTTCTTTTTCCCTTTCCTAAATATAACTTCTTTCTTTTTTCCAGTACTCCTAAGTCCTTATTGACGTTCTATGGCAGCCAATGCTTCAAGAGCTAGGGAAACAGAATCCTCATCTCATGAGGCTAATCCAAGAGCATCAGGCTGACTTCTTTCACCTGATAAACGAACCTGTGGAGGGTGGAGAGGGGTGAGGGTTTCTTTTATACACATAATTCACAAACATGCGCAGAGACACATGCATACATTTATCTTGTACAGATTATGAGGTGCTGCTTGATATATTACAGGAACATACTAGAAATGCCACAATCAGTAACAGTCACTCCTGAGGAGCGGGAAGCAATTGAGCGTGTAAGTCTCCTTTTCATTTGCTAAAGGAATTCAGTTTGCTACCTGTTGATAAAACCTCATCAATTTGTTGTCTTGGACATTAAAATAATACTTGATTCTTAGTGTTTCAAAGCATTTTAGTTTCAGACTTCCATTGTGTCTTAATTTGTGGATTGTCTTGGATCTTTTTACATGACCTTTTAAGTTCTCTAGGTCACTAATTTTTCTGGTAAGTTTCTAAAATTAGTCTCATAAACTCTTTTTATCATACGATGATACTATGTTTCCATATTAGGAATGTGTGTGCAACGTCTATTAGGAATGTGTGTGCAACGTCTACTGGAAATATTTCAACAACCACAAATGTTGCAGATGTAACCTATTTAATTTATAAGAAATGTTTATAAATTGTTTCCAGCTTCTCAAGGTTTCCCAAACCCCCCCCCCCCCCCCACCTTTTTTACTGAATTTGTTATATCGCATGTCTTATTGGTGCTGGGCCTTGTATTGCACGCCCATTGTTTTCTGGTGCATCACATTTTGTTACTTTTTGTTTTATTTCTACATTTACGTATGTAGGCACTCCAAATCAATTAAGAAATTCCCAAACGGAAATAGTTGGTGCTTCTTTTTCTAAACTGCTCTTTACTACATGTGGTTGTTTCTTTGAGTATTGGTGAATGATGGTGTTCTATATATAAATTAATGGCGCTTCTGTGGTTATCGTTATGTCCCAATTGTTTTATACTTGGGTTTAAGCTTTACATGTTCTTTTCTTCCCAATATCGGCTATCAGCTTGAAGCAATGGGCTTTGATCGAGCCCTTGTGTTGGAGGTGTTCTTTGCCTGCAACAAAAATGAGGAGCTGGCTGCGAACTACCTCTTAGATCATATCCACGAGTTTGACGAATGATCCATGGAAGATCACCCCATTGCGTCCTCATCCCTCAAAGTAAGAGGTCTCAGAGTAATTTCTCCTCTTCTTCTTCCTTCTTCCTTCTTTTTTTTTGTTTTGGTTCCTTTTAACCTTCGCTGTTTGGAGTCATAATGTTGTGAAGTGTCTGGAGTGGACCGTTGACGAGGAGTGTAAAAGTTTGTATCTTTCTTCCTAAATCCACCTCTGTTGTCTCAGTTTCATGTTAGGATTCATTTAAATATATTTATAAAAATATAGATGTTTTTATCCATTCATTCTGCTGTGTATACTCCGTTCCAGAAGTTCCATTATTTCAGCTCTCTTGTCTATGCGGTGTTATTTTAATGTGGCTGCTTTAAACCTTTTCTCGGATGCTAAAGTTGTTATTCTCACAATGTTGGGTTTGGTTGATTCATGATTGAAAAAACGAGTATTCATAGAGTTGAGGTATGTCGAGATGATTTATAATCATTTTGCTATTGTGGATACGTTTGTAACAATATCCAATTATGGGTTTTGATATAAAACAATCAAGAGAACAGAAGCCTATAATTGGAAAAGAAAAATCATATATTTGACGAGAGTTTAATGAGAATTGTCTCTTTTTTACTTGGAAATGAAGAGTGGATACTTGTACTTGAATATCAACTTTGAAATCTGTAAGGAAACTGGTTTAGGTCCACATAATAATAATAAGGATTAATGATATTAACAGTTCTTGAATTATATCTGTTGGACTACTTTGCTCTCTAATTTCTAACTTACATAGTAATAACTCTTTAATTATTTAATTGTCGCAATAATAATTTTTTTGTCACACTATTAAATATTTAACCGAACTTACAAAGTAAACTACCAAGGCGTACACAATTATTATAGCAATAAGTATTTTATTCACAAACAAATAAATATAGCTGATAACAAGATTTTGACTCATAAAAATAAATGATATCAAATTATACACTTAGTCCATGATTATTTTTATTAAAAAACCTAATAGTATATGATAAAGGAGTCATTTCTGTAACAATTGCATAATTTACAGATTCATTACTATGTAAGTTGAAAATTCAGGAACCAAAATGGTACAGTAGTATAATTCAAGAACTATTACTATATTCAACCCTAATAATAATAATAAAAAACAAAGGAGAAGAGATGGAAAAAGAGGATGGAGATGAAGGAAAAAGATGGAATGAGAGAACAAAAAATAAAAATAAAAAATAAAAAAGGATGGATGAGAAATAGAATCCATTACTATGTAAGTGGAAAATTCAGGAATCAAAATGGTACAGTAGTATAATTCAAGAACTATTACTATATTCAACTCTAATAATAATAATAAAAAACAAAGGAGAAGAGATAGAAAAAGAGGATGGAGATGATGGAAAAAGATAGAATGAGAGAACAAAAAATAAAAATCAAAAATAAAAAAGGATAGATGAGAAATAGAATTAAATAGGGACTATTTGTTCTGTTAATAATTTCTTTTACCAATTTCCAGTGAAAAGAGAATTTTTTTTTAGCGGTTCTACTAAAATTTAGTACAAGGTAACTTGATTGGTTACTTCAAGTAACTAGATGGTACCCAAAGTAACCCAACTGATTACCAAGAGTACAGTTTTAAAGAAAAATGATATTTTTCTAAATATTTATCAAAAATAATACTTTTCTAAAAATGTTTCAAAAGTGATATTTTTAAATTAATCTGTGATTTTTCCAAAAAATCAGCCCATCCGTGATTTTTTATTTTTTAACACTATGGGCTGGGGTTTCTATAAGAAGCCCTTTTGATAATGTTGCACCATTAATTAACCATCCTATTAGAATATTGTCAAATTTCAAAGTTATAATAATCAAAGGGTCAAAGTGGTGAAAACCAAAATAAAGGGATCATTAGTTAGTGTGATTCTTACAAACAATATAGAGAATATCAGAAATTGAAAAATTCCAAATGGCCTAATTTATTAGAAAAATAATGATTGATTACCACAAGTACCTTTGACAAGTTTAGGTTTTGAAACCAATACCTCTTCAAGTGGTAGAAAATAATTTTTTTCTAAATCAATTGCATAAAGTGATACTTTTCTCAATAAATCCAAGATTTTTCATTAAAATAAAAAACAAAATTGGAAATTCTAGTGAGTGTCCTTTTACATTTTGTTTTAATAAACGTCCGTTGTTCTCATATCATAATTAAATAGCAGAATGAATATATATTTTCACATTGGTATATCTACTTATATATTTGTTTTAATTTGTGTACTAAGTATATAAGTTTATATATTTGATATAACATATTTAACTTTTAGTATATCCACTGATATACTAGTTATTTTGCTACATCACTTGAAAAACATACATTTACTTAAAATGATTCTAAAATTCGGTCATTTAGCTATAAGTGCCTCAATATTTTTATTATTATTGTTATCATTATTATTATTATTATTTGAAATTTTACCACACAAAATAAAGATTTCGTCTTAGTGAAATTAATTATTATCTTTTTATTTTTTATGATGAAATAGATCTAGAATCTCACTGTAACTAATATTTTTGTGATATTGCTTCATAGATCGAGCTTGAAAAGGTTTTTGATGAATTCTATTGAGTACCAATATTTAAAATGACAATTAGAATCTAGGATTAACAAAAAATGAAGTGTTAATTTTACTGTAGACTCTGAGTTATGGTGTTTTACTATTGTATCTCTCGAGTTATAGTTTTCTACAACTTTAGCCCTCAAATTTATATAATATTTTAGCATTTATATATTGACTATTGTGCCTTTTAAATTTTATGACTTTTTGACATGACGGCCTAATAGTGTGTAATAAAGACAGGTTGGAGTAATGCACGTCTAAACTGAAAGTTCAGAAAGCCAAAATGGTATAATGATTATAATTCTAATAACAAGTAAGAATGAAAATAAAGCTCGTGCAATAATCTCGACGAACCGATACAATTAAACAAATGAATGAAGATGTAGATTGGAATGGTGCAGCTAGGCTGATGACATGGAAAAAAGACTGGTCATAGCTTCTTATATATGAAGCATATCCTCTGTCTTATTTTCCCTGTCCCTTTGCCTGTCCTTCCAATAATATTGCGCCACGTCAGAAATAATTTTAAACACTTTAACAGCCAAGTAACGGAGTTAAAATGGAGCTATCTTATTGTTTGTGAAAGGAAGAAATCCTGAAAGAGAAGAAGACCAAAAGGCTGTGGCTTTTTCTCTGAATATGATTGGGGCGTATACAACATAAGATGAAGAATAAATCACATAACACCAAGTATTAATCGAATTAGTTTTCAAAATTCAGAGAAGAAAAAAAAACCAGATAATGTTTCTAAGAGTCTCCTATCTCTCTAAAACGAAAACTGAAAAATAGTTATTTCGAGCCTCCAAGCCCCATTATCGGCAAATGAAGGGTTTATTTATTTATTTTTTATTTTTTTGAATCTGTAACTCCAACAAATATTTAAAGGATGCATTTGATTTTTCAACTTTCTTGTGTATTTATCAAATGGGCAAATTCTAGATGAGCGGATACAACACTTACCCTGTTGTGTGCAAAAAATTAGTCATCACACAAAAGTACAAGCAAGAATCGAATGCATGCCGTTTGAGAAGTTCTACTTATGATTTGTGAGCTCACTTATTTCTGCTTACAATATGTGAGCTCATTTTACTTCTATTTACATTTTGTGAGCTCACTTGTTTCTGCTTACATTTTGTGGGCTCACTTGATTCTGATCTCATTTTGTGAGCTCACCTGCTCTCACTTGATTCTGCTCTCATTTTGTTCGCTCAATTATTTCTGCTTATATTTTGTGAGTTCACTTGATTCTGCTTACATTTTGTGAGCTCACTCATTTCTGCTTACAATATGTGAGCTCATTTTACTTCTGCTCATATTTTGTGAGCTCACCTATTTCATTCTGTTTATATTTTGCAAGCTCACTTACTCCAGCTCGATGACAATTTGCAAGCTCATTTTCTCTAGTCAGGTGAGAATTTGTGGGGCTTCTTTTCTTCAGCTAACAAGTTGCAAGCTCATTTTTCGTTTGTTCACGAATGAAAGCAATTAGTAAAGGAATATTCAAAATACTGATACGAAAACGCATGCGATCTCAACTGATTCTTTGTATATGGATATTTCAACCAACATTAAGATAATTATCATTTGAATTAAGATAATTAATTAAAATTTAGATAATTATTTTAAATTTAGATCATTAAATAATAATTGTATTTACCTTATTATTTTTAAGATAATTATGTCACCTGATGCGATACATACAATTGTAAGTGACTAGGACTCTCCTTCTATAAATAAGAGTCCTCAGTCACATCTTAAGGAGAGGCTAAAAGATATGCTCTCATTTTGTAAACACTCCTCAATAATGAACTACAGTGGACGTAGGCCATCTTTTTTGGGCTGAACCACTATAAAATTCGTCTTCTCTTTTCTTTTTTATTTTCTTTTTTAAGCAATCATCGCATGCAATTTGGTCTGATTCTGATTGCAAATTTGGTCATAATTTTTGTTGATAAAACCTCCGTCAACATTTGGCGCTAGAAGGAGGGCTATTCCAGCAAACCCTCATCTGAATCTACCATGGCAAATTGAACAACTGCCAATTCCCAAAGAGCTTCCCGCGAGGCTACTACTGCCGCTACAACCACTACACAGGTACGTAACCAGGGAACTGCTCTGACTGCTAGCAACGCATAACAAAGAGACCAAACGACCCTTCCTGCCACCGTTAATCCGTCGACGGATCCAGTGGCTCCTCTTGGTGCACGCAATAACAGGACTTATCGGCTCGAATGCAGCCGGAACCGCCAGAAGTCAAGTGCTTAACAACGAACAAATCACTACTGCTTTGGGTAATCTCTAAGATACCCTAAACACCTTGCTACAAGGAATCACTACTGCTCAACAAGTACCTATTCCTGAAGGTGTAATTCCTATTGAGAGAATTGCATGCGGTCGATTTGTACGCAACCAACAGAGGAGATCTCTCCCCAGAAGGTCCGGAACTAGCAGCGCACAACAAGACAACACTCGTACTGGCGTAAGTGCACCTCGCATGCGATTTCAAGATGTGCAAAATGAAGATATCAGAAATAGGTTGCCACGCAGTCAAGATTTACGAGACAGATTACCACGCCACGAAGACAATGACTAAGCTGAACAACAAAAGAATGTCTTCAATAGACTCGGAGGTTAAAATGATCTCAGAAACCACATCAACGAGCAACGTGAGGAAAGTCGCATGCATGAATAGTGGGAGACTGATCATCACAACTCACAACCAAGTTCGGTATTACAGTACAATGAGCAAAGAAATGCTAACCATCGACTCTGTGAATGACGACCATAGAGAAATCGATCGCCTACTCATTCAGTCACTTCTGTCTCCAGCCCTTATGGGTAACGTGTGGGAGGGAAAAAAATGAATGATCTAAAGGATGCACTCGAGGCGCTAAAGGCACAGGAAGATGAACTCAATGTAGGATACCGTGATTCTCGTTTCAATCGAGATATACGGGAAGCGGCGTCACCACCCAACTTTAAAATGCCAACAATGACACCTTATGAAGGAAGGAGTGACCCGCAAGAACATCTAGACCACTTCAATGACCTAATGGAACTCCATCAGGTCTCAAATCTTGCTAAATATCGTTGCTTTGCAGTAACTTTCACTAAGGGTGCCAAAAGATGGTTCAGATCTCTCGAGGTCAGCTCCATCACTACATGGCCTCAATTCAGTACCGCATTCCTTAGGCATTACCAGTCTACCAAATAATTCGGCCTGCCATTAGCTCACCTATCCAGTGTTAGGCAAGGAGCTAATGAGACCCTTAAGTCTTACCTCTCCAGATTCAACATAGAACTGGCGCATGTCCGTCATGCACCAGATGAGACCGTGCTCACATATATGACTGCAGGAGTGCAAGATGAAACCTTCTGGGAAGAACTCCAAAGGCGAGATTGCAAAACCATGACAGAATTCTATAGAAGAGCTAATGAACATATGAGAGTGGAAAGTTCGAGGGAAGCACTGCGCAAGACCAAAGATGACAACTCCCCAAAAAATTCGAGCGCGCAACAACCTGTGAATAATGACTCAAAAAGTGATGACTGCAAGAGAAAGAATAACAACAAACGTGAATCTTCTCCCAAGAAGTCATGTAATAATGATAGATCGTCAATTCCGCATTACAACAACTTCACCGAGTTGACTGTATCCTTGGAGCATGTGTATGCAGTATTAAAAGAGAAACTCAACTACAGGACACCGCCTCCTATCAAGATAGAAGCATCGAGGAGAGACCCAAAGAAATATTGTCAATTCCACAAAGAGATTGGGCACGACACCAACCGATGCTTTGCGCTCAAATATGAAGTCGAAGACTTAATTCAGAGGGGTTACCTAAAAGAGTTTGTTGCACACAAGAATAATACTCGTGACCAAAGAGAACGCGAAGAGGATAAGCGACAAGTAGATTACATTGTATGCGACATTAGGACTATTTTTGCTGGCTTACACATCAGGGGTGAGTCCAAAAGAGCTCAGAATAGATATGTCACAGAAGCCAAGACCGGCCTCTTTACCAACATTCACCATCTTAGTGAAAGGCCAACCAGGAGATTTGCAAGAGAATGTGATGACATCCCTTTTACTGAAGGGGATGCACGACTTGTGCACCACCCTCATAATGATGCCCTTATGATCAAAGCTAAAGTAGGGAATAACAACCTCTACAGAATACTTGTCGACAATGGCAATGCTGCAGACATCTTATATCTAGACGCGTACAAGAAGATGGGACTGAATGAAGACCTCCTGAGACCAGTCGTCACTCCACTCTATGGGTTCACAGGAGACTTTCTCATCCCACGAGGTGCAATTTTACTCCTGATTGCAGTTGGTTCATTCAAGCAAATTGGTTAGCTCAAAGGCTTTATAAAAGTCCTTGAAAGCTGGGGGGCAAATGTTGTGTGCAAAAAATTAGTCATCACAAGAAAGTGCAAGCAAGAATCGAATGCATGCCTTTTGAGAAGTTCTACTTATGATTTGTGAGCTCACTTATTTCTGCTTACAATATGTGAGCTCATTTTACTTCTACTTACATTTTGTGAGCTTACTTATTTCTGCTTACATTTTGTGGGCTCACTTGATTCTACTATCATTTTGTGAACTCAATTGTTTCTGCTTACATTTTGTGAGCTCACTTGATTGTGAGCTCACTTGATTCTGCTCTCACTTGATTCTGCTCTCATTTTGTTCGCTCAATTGTTTCTGCTTATATTTTGTGAGCTCACTTGATTTTGCTTACATTTTGTGAGCTCACTTGTTTCTGCTTACATTTTGTGAGCTCACTCATTTCTGCTTACAATATGTGAGCTCATTTTACTTCTTCTCATATTTTGTGAGCTCACCTATTTCATTCTGCTTACATTTTGTAAGCTCACTTACTCCAGGCAGATGACAATTTACAAGCTCATTTTCTCTAGTCAGGTGACGATTTGTGGGGCTTCTTTTCTTCAGCTAACAGGTTGCAAGCTCATTTTTGGTTTGTTCACGAATAAAAGTAATTAGTAAGGGAATATTCAAAATATTGATACAAAAACGCATGCGATCTCAACTGATTCTTTGGATATGAATATTTCAACTAACATTAAGATAATTATCATTTGAATTAAGATAATTATTTCAAATTTAGATCATTAAATAATAATTATATTTACCTTATTATTTTTAAGATAATTATGTCACCTGATGCGGTACATACAGTTGTAAGTGACTAGGACTCTCCTTCTATAAATAAGAGTCCTTAGTCACATCTTAGGGAGAGACTAAGAAAAGATATGCTCTCACTTTGTAAACACTCCTCAATAATGAATTACAGTGGAGGTAGGCCATCTTTTTTGGACTGAACCACTATAAAATTTGTCTTCTCTTTTCTTTTTTATTTTCTTTTTTAAGCAGTCATCGCATGCAATTTGGTCTGATTCTGCTTGCAAATTTGGACAAAACCTCCGTCAACATACCCAAAATCCTTCACTGAAATTTTCATATATTTTTTTTAAAAGTAAGAACAAAAAAAGGTCATTTTTTTGATTTGGTTAAAGATGATGCTAGTTCGTCACCCAGTTTCAGATTTTTGAAGGCTTCAGAGAAGAAGAGGGGGGGGGGGGGAATCCAAGAAGGGAGAGAAAATGACAACATTTTATTTTGCCGTTAAAGAAATAAAAGATATGCATGAGGTGTCATGATTCTATTGGAGAGACAGGAAAAAAGGCACGTAAATAAGACTAAGGATCCGCTTCCCTTATATATTTAAATGTTTATAATCGATAATTTTTTGCTTGGTACTATTCTTATGAAATTATACACTGACAAGCTAGGTATAATTCTCTTGAAATCGGAAGATTTCAAATATGATAAGGAAGAAATAAGCAAAAAAGGGTACTACTTCGAGAAAGGAAATATCCAATATAAAGCATTATCTTTATCAATCTAGACATAAATATTTTTTTTGGGTAAACAAATGGGCGGATGAGATCCCGGGGACAGGTCACTTCCCAGAGTCATCTTCATTCGGTTGGACTCCCAAGAGCGACGTAGGGGCTCGAACTCATGACCTCACCATCCCTAAGAGAGAGAAGACCTTAAGTTCAAACTCCTTGCCACTTCGACCATCCTTTTGGGAGTAATTAATTTATTATTGAAACATAATTGAATGGTGAAAACACACTAAATTTCTAGCATAAGAAGATCTTTTGCAAAAGATAATTTAGGAGCATATTTATTCATTTTTTTTTCTTAACTTTTATTGGAAAATTTGTCGTTAGCATTTCGGCGCGTGCAAGGATAGGTACAAAAACGATCTGATAATTAAAGAAAAAAGTTCTTGGACGCTATGCTTTAATCCATAGTACTCGAGTGTCCATCATTTTTTTTTCTTTTTCAAAAAAAAAAAAAAAAAACCCATTGTGTATAGTACTCTCTCATTAGTTCCAACAAGATTTTTTCTCTCAATCCAGAAGTTCATGCGTGCAAAACGTCCTTTACCAGATTTGTCTCCATCAGACGTGTTCACAGTTCCAGAACCGTCTTTTGGAACTTTTTTTGCTTTTTGTCCCAAGTGACTTAAAAATTGGTGCAGAGAATCTCTGTTTGGTTGGCCTGAAAAATCTGAAGTCCATAAAAGGAGGTCGAAAGTTGGCCGGTTAGTGATCTCAAACTTGAATTAGAGAACTTTGTATTGAATCCAGAAGGCCTGAACGAGTCTTTTTCAATGTTACCACCCAAATCGCCAAAAGTGCCATATTAGAGACCGTTCAGTTCCAAGTTTTAGATCACAAATCAGTGACAAAACGACATGTGAAAGCCCAGCCAAAAGAACCAAGACATCTGTCACCTTCATTGATGTTATCTAAATGTGCCTTTTATTGGGCAAAAAGCTTAAGTACTGTATATGTTGTAGCATAGTTGAGCTTTAAGCATATAGTGCTCTAAACCTGGCTAATGAGCTTCTAGTTAACCCTCGTTTAGTTCACCCATTTAAATGAGTGTATTTAAATAAAAATTATAGAATGAGTTATAATTAAAGGGCACTAATTCAGTAGGTATTTTTTTTTTAATTATACATAGGTATCGTTTTGGCCAATTAAAATTTATCTTGTATATTTTTTTTATATTAAAAAATAAGAGAGAGAAATAACATTAATGATGCACATCTTTTCATGCACATCATTATAACCGTTGGATCACCATTAGATGATGATCCAACGGCTAAAAAAAAAAAATACCAATACATAGGTAAAAAAAAAAAATACCTATTGGATTGGCAACCATAATTTAAATAGTAGACATTTGAAGTGAAATAAAGTAAAATGAGTTGTAATTAGAATGAGAGACATTAGAATGGACCATTCAAAAATACCTCCTCGGCCCTTTTTTTATTGTAAGACACAAAAAACTCATTCCAATAGTTGATGTGACTGATGAATCATTTGACTTAAAAAAACAGAATTGTTGAAATAAATACACATTCCAAAAGACCATTTGAATTAAAAAACTGGAATTGTTGAAACAAACATCCATTTTAATGAGTTTTTCATTTGAATGAAATGGAATGAGTGAAACAAACTGAGGCATAAATATTTTAATAGTTGTACAATTAAATCTATGTGTTATAGTAGTTTGTACTAATATTATGCATGTATATATGTTAATTATTTATACCATTTGACTCAATTGCGTGGTACCAGCCGGCCGAAATAATAAGGAACAAGATCATCAGTTACATATCTGTACTAATTTTTCGTTTTGATTTTATAGAGTGCATCATAAAAATTGTACATAAGATACAATGATACAAATCTTCAAGTGTATTATGATGGAATTAATTTTTGTTAGATCAGTTTACCAAAAGTTCTGTTGCGCTGCTAAGTAGTAACTTTGTTGAAGTCTAGCGAAAGTTGAAGTGAATATGTAGTAGCTAGATCTAATCCCAATTAGCCAATATAAGAAAAAAAAGAAGAAAAAGGAAAGAAAAATGAATTACATTTTAACGTGATCACATTTGCTTTAGTGACAAAGGTTATACCAAAATTCTATAGTTTTCTTATGAGAAAAATTAAGAAATTAGGTATATGTTAAATCTGTGTATTGCGTTAATATATTTTCGTTCAAATTAAATATATGTTTATTCATGAGGAATGTTCCCTTCTTTTTTTTTTTTTTTGCTTGAAGACGGGGAATGGTTGTATATGAACAAAATTTAAATGAAGAAGAAAAGACAGTCTAATATTGTGAGTATTAAAGGAGGAGAGAGATGATTATGAAGAATATATGGAGAAATCAATAGACATTGAATTTTTTCATAAAAGGGCTTATATCGAGAAATGATTTTTATTATGATTACTTTTTGTGTCTTTTTGTCATTTCATCAAACGTTATTTTAGTGATAAATTTTTGTTTTATGAAAAAAATGTTAATTATATTTCGGCGTTTTTGTCTTAAAAAAAAATGTTACCAAACCATAACAATATTTTCATGTGATGATTTAATTTTGCATTTGTTTTTTGGTTCTTGCAAACCACTAACTATGGCAGGTATGCAAAATCATTTATATTTTATGTTTATTTACTTACGTCGTTTTAGTCAAAATAAGTTGGCGGAAAATCACAATCATCCGTTCAATTAAGATTACGCATTTAAAATTCGAAAGCTCCTCAACATATCCGTCGCTATGAAACTTCAAATCATAGAATAGTATATAATCTTTGGACAAATAAGTTCTCTGCTGGCAATCACTTCTAATTAGGTAGGCACCATTAAATTCTCTCAAATAACAAATCCAATTCCCCAGAACGCCTTAAAGAATTCACAACTTATTTTGGGACCTCGATAGTTGATATTTCTTAAATTTGTTTTGGATATGTTTGGAACTTGGATTTTAGTAGGGAAAGAAATTATGAGGGAAATATTAGAAGAAAAAGAGAAAAAATAATTTTTTAGAATTCTATAAAACTTAGTTTTCAACATTTTTTTCTCTCATAATCATTTTATTATAATTTAAATTATCCAAAATTACTCTAAACTTCCCCCACAATCTTCCTAAATTCTTTTTCATTCAATCTTTAACAGGATCCAAACAAAAAAAATTTAAATTCCTAAAAATGTTTTCTTTTTCCTCCATACAGAGAAAAGAATTGCACTATGCCCTTCACAATAGGACACGTTTGGTGCCGTTCATGTATATAATTAGGGGTGGCAATTCGGGTTACAACACGACGATACGACACGATTTTTTGTAGGCTAGGGTTGAAGAAAAAAGGGTGCGGGTCGGGTTCAGGTCGACCAATCTGACACGAATAAAAAACGGGTCGGGTTCAGGTCGACCAATCTGACACGAATAAAAAACGGGTCAGGTTCGGGTCAATCCGCTTGACACGAACTTGACCCGTTTGACCCGCCAACAAATATATATATAATTAAATTATAAAAATATTTTTTATTTAATTTTTTTATGACTATTATTATAGATATATTTAATTTGTACAATGTAAGTGTTTGAGATTATAAGTTATTAATTATATTTATAAATTACCCCTAATTTATTTATTTTAAAATGAGACAATAATAGCCTTAGAAAAAGAAAATATAAGTTAAAAAAATACGGGTCATAGCGGGTTGGCGGGTCAAAAATGGGTTGGCGGGTCAAAATCGGGTTGTGAGTTGGATGTTATTCACCAAAGTGGGTTGTGCGGGTCGGGTTTGGGTCAACCCGTTCTAGGTGCGGGTCGGGTTAGTGTTGATGGTTTTCTGACACGACGGGTCACGGGTCGGGTTCGGGTTGACATAATTTATGTATATATTAGACTTCAACCCGACACGAATCCGACCCGTCGACACGAATTGACACCCCTATATATAATAGTGAAAGCCCTGAGTTCGGTCTGATTCAAGTGCAAGGAACCACTGGTCCACTTGTCAATTTCCCGGGCCCACTCAGCCAACCCCGCACTTGGCCTAAGGATCGGATCACAATCAATCTGTTTGTGACCAGAGAGTAACCATTTCTTTGACCCGGTTCAAATAGAAGAAGACTTGTTGCATGACGTGAGAAAACAGGATTTTGGATCATCAACGGGAAACAAGTAATTTTAGGACTTCAAGGAAAAAAAGGATAATAATAATTTTTTAAGACGAGGTATCTAATCAATTGACGGATTTTTATTTTTTATTTTTGAGAAATTTAGGTGGATGACCAAAATTTTAAATTTGATTAAGTAGATGTCCACTTTTAAAATTTTATAGCTAAATGTCCAGGTATATATATTTTTACACTTGGTAGATACGCATATCTACCAATTTTAGTTACGGTATTGAAATGCACTGGGTATATAATTTATTATATTTGGTATATAAAATTTTACACTTGGTATATATGCATATATACTGGACATTTTGCTATAACATTTGACAAAAGGACATTTACTGAAATTGAGCCCAAAATTTGGTCATATTTCTATAAGCCCCTTTATTTTTTATTTTTTAAACAAATATAGCCAAGTAAGAAGAGAATCATCATAATAGAACTCAAGCATCTTAATTAAGTTGACACCTAAGATGACAATCTCTCCTACACTCAATAATTTATTAATAACAAGAAATAGATAGAAGAGTTTATAAAAGATAAAACAATTGAAGATGGAAACAATCCCTATTTTAGAGAAACAACTACTACTCAGTGTCTCGTTAAAACCTGACTATGTAAAACTAGTAGGAAAAACCATAGCCAAGAAAGAAGAGTACATCAATAGAAGTAGTAGTAAGGCAAAGAATACATGTCTCCATAGTCTATGAGAAACAAAATCAGGGGCAAAGTGCCACCATCTCTTTTGAGAAGCAAATTTTGACCAAATTCTGTTTAAAACATTGTTACATCATAATAAATGTATATACTAATATTCACTCAAAAATATAAATATGTTAATATTTTCGCTTATAATTAAAGAAATAGTTCTATTCATTATTAACAATGGTTATGAATCTCATATGTTGACTATGCTATATATTATTGTCATTATTATTAGTTTGCTTGGAACACAATGTTGAATATGTGGAGCTTATTTATAATGACATATACTGGCTTGGCGTAACATTGTTCTAAGGCATATGCATAATATAAAAGATATGAATGCAGTGACAGAGCTAGCAATTATGTCTAATGGGACTAGAACTTCATTTTATCTATTTATAAGGACTATTCTATAATTTTTTATTTTTGAGTGGGACTTTGCATATAATTTAAAGTAAAACACTATAAATATATAATTTTTTGGCCTTTGAAAAGAAAATATAAAAAGAAGTGGGGGCTTAAGTCCCAATAAGGCTCAAGCGCCTCCGTCCCGGTATGAGTGGTGATATTTTCCTATATTATTTCTTTTTATTCATAGATAAAACTTACAATGGTTGAAAGTAAATGCAATTTAACCAATATAAATATATGTGTGCTTGTTTTGTTTCTATTATTAAAACTCTTCTTAGTAAAATATTAAGACATTTGATCCATAACAGACAATTTATCGTGCAATAATTGAATGCTACTTAGCGTTTAGTCTGATCAATTATGTTTATGTACTATATAGCATTAAGCATTTAGCCTACTAATCACATTATGTATAGTTTTATATACTATTTATCACGTGATATCATATTGCCATGGACAAAAAGACTTTGTACACTAACAAAATTAAATATATGTACTAATGTTAGATTAATGGATATGGAATGATCGGAGTCACCTACTATGAACGAAATTTTATCATCAAGTGTCAACGAATTAATTATTAAAGCCTTAAAAATGAAAAAAAAAAACCGATTAATTAGGAATAGGATATGTTTAATTTGCTTGATTGCACAATGTTTTAGCCTACATTACTCTTAATTTAGATCACGTCATGCCTGGCGTCAAATAACTTATGCTTTGCCTAGCTAGGATCATTGATGGTGAAGTGCACCTTCTCACCACCTATGTTCTGTATGCGGTTTTCTTTGTAAGGTTGTACATGTGTTTGTTTTTTTGTTCATGATTAAGATTGGTCACGTTTGATGGAAAAGGACGGTGGTCTGCTCTACTACTAATAGAAATGCCAAACATATTGCGGATCTTCTTGAAGAACTTACTTGGGATTTAGTCATGTTCGACATGATAATTGATCAGAATATCATGTGGCTATTATTGCAAAAGAAATTTGAGAGATCATATATGTGGTAGCATTTTCGTTTGGTACATAGATACATTAACTTTTATGTATGGTTATGATTTGTTCCAAATCCAAAAAAAAATATCACCATACAAGTTTTATTTTGTGGCTACATATCATAGTGTGCCGCAATTAATGTAACAAATTTTAAATGTTTGTAAAGATCGTAATATTAATTTCATGTACACAATTAGAGTGTTAGAGATGGGTCCCTACTCCCTAGCTTTAGGCATAATAATATAGTTAATTGTCCAAATGTGATCCATACATCCGCGATTTGTTCACTCTGTTTCTAGCCATATTTATGATCCATTATTTATTAATGTATTATTTTACTTTTCAACTTTAATGCAGTTTTTGAAAGTCATCGTTATAGTAAAGAAGTTTTTGGAGGTAGAATCTATGCCCCGTGACCGATATTTCTAGTAACAAACATGTATGATAAAGAATAAATGTTTATCTTTGTAGTATTATATATATGGGCACCAACCAATCCAGTAAATATTTTTTTTTTACTTATGACGTTATTTTGGCGAATTCAAATTGGTCACGTATGTCTTTTCATGATAAGATGAGGAGAAAAAAAATTATTAAATAATGAGTATTTATTTTTGTTATTATTTTTTTTTTCAACTACTCAAATTATGGTAATTGTTTGATTTGATCCAACGACTAAAAAAAATACCTATAAATAAATAAAACAAAAAATACCTACCGATTGACAACTTATATAATATGTGATAACTGCAAAAAAATACCCTCATATTTGGGTGTTCTGTAATTTAAACCCTGAAATTTGAAATCTGCAAAATAATACCTTGAGATTAAGAATTTCTGAAAATTAATACCCTGGACAGATTTTTTGACCAATTTTAGGAACGAAAAAACAATAATATCCTCAATTAAAACTAGATTAATCGATATTATTCAGCTTAATTTTGAGGATATTATTGTATTTTATCAGTTAAAAATCAACACATGGTATTAATTTTCAGAAATTCGTAATCTCAGGATATTATTTTGCAGAATCTAAATTTCAGGGTTTAAATTACAGAACATCCAAACATGAGGGTATTTTTTTACAATTATCCCTAAAAAATATTGGTATATGTCAAGCCAGATGATAAAACCAACAACATTATCAACAAATTAGAATACACATGCGGCTTCCATTAACATGCGTACGTATTTTGTCCTTTACTAAGTTTGGTCCCATCTCTCGCTCTAGAAAGTGGATTGGTCATACTTACGTGTTTGAAAGAAAATGAGTGATATAATTACAGAGATGAGTTCCTTGAGTAGAAAACGTATTCAACTTTATTTTTTTGGTTTTTCTGGTTTTTTTTTGGGTGGGATTATTATTAATGTGAGAAAGAAATAAAATCTTGTGCAAATTGATTGATAATCAATGAGTAATGACTGTGATGACAGCTTTAAGTGACTAGAATAACAGAGGTTTATTTATAAATTAACATTGCATATTCTCGCTCTGCGGTAAAGGATCTCATATATCTGCATATTCTCACTAGTTGGTTCCCATAGGCGAAATTAGAAAGTAGAAAGTGAGTCGATCGATAATGATTTTCCTCTAGAATTTCTAGACATATGCATATGATTGATGAAAAACGACGTTTACAGAAATTACACACCCAAAATATCGGGTTTAGCTAGTGTAGTTTCTTTCCTTTGAAGTATGCGAGGGCAATTTGTGTCTTTTTTTTCTCTTTTTTTTTTCATAACAAAAATTTTCACTCTTTCTAATAACTAATCATATTCAAAGATTGAATTATAATTATACCATAATAAGTATACAATAATCAATCAAACCATTGAATTATTCTTATGCTAAGGAGAAAAAAGCGAGAAAGATTATTGTGCACACAAATTTTCATGACGCAAATAAAATTTTATCAGAAAAACCTGTTTCGCTCTTTAAAATTATTCTCGACTTATGTTAGTTCTTTCGATTGATATAATAATAAATTTTCTGTAGATATTGATCTTTAAAGATATAAAATTCTTCAAAATCGGAATCCTATATGATTCAAATCTTCTTTTTTTTTAAAAAAAAAAGAAAGAAAAAACCCACAAAAACTAAACAAAATCAACACGCATAAATAAACGAAAACACCATATCTAAATTTTGCAAGAGAAAACGTCTATATATATATTGGAAACAAAGACCTATACTCAAAATGGAAGGATTAGTAAAAGAAAATTAAAATTATATTAGGGAAATCCTACTGAAGAGAGACATCTCCCTCTTTGATAGATAGAAATCAAAAGATAGAAATTGTGGAAAAGAAGATGAAATTTTTTAGAGAAAGAGATGCTAGAGTTCTTGTGAGACAATTTGTGACCATTTGCCTGCATTTAAAATTATCTTTTTCAAAAGCATCATAAACAAGTGGATTTCAGGATAAAGAAGTTGAATTCAAGAGGAGGAAAAAAAAAATACTGAAGAATCAATTAAGCCCAATCCTAAAACTTGAATTTGTCTTTTGATATGTTAACGTATATATTGGATTTATACTTCTTCCTCAATTATTATATTCTTGTATTTTTTCACTACGACAAAAACAACAATAGAAGAGGGTAACTGAATTTAAAAAGACACCAGTTTTTTTAAACAATTGATGTCGTCTATTATTTTAGTACTTTTTTTCTCCTTTGCAAATAGTATAAGACATTTAACGCCAGCTAGAGCTATCAAGAGTATTATTTTAAAAAAAGTATTATTTTAATAATTTCTTTTGCAAGTAGCTAAATTTAACGCGAGAAGAAATGTTAGCAATACTCCCTTTTGCACTCTCCTAATCTCACTATTTGATACATGGATTTCATTATGATTTGTTGCATTATTAAAATATTAAACTGGATAGTGGAATCCACGTGTCAGACAGTGATACTGGAGAGTATAAAAGAGAGTGAGAAAGATAGTACATTTAACATTTTTTTTTCCTAACGCCAGTATTGTAAAAAGAGAAATGCTAAATGCACTCTTTTTCTCACTTTCTTTTATACTCTCCAGTCTCACTGTCTGATACGTGGATTCCACTATCTAGTTTAATATTTTACTAATGCAACAAATCATAGTGGAATCCACGTGTCAAGCAGCGAGATTAGGAGAGTACAAAAAAGGGTATAAAATAGAGTGTTGCTAGTATTCCTCTTGTAAAAACTAAATAGACACCAGTTTACCATGAACGGGCGTCTATGAGGTGCATTTAATGCTAATTCATGGTGAACTGTCATTAGAGCTATCTAGAGGGCCGGACCAACCCATTAGCACGGCAGTACAACACGACATTAGTATAGAATGACATGCAAAATATGGGTCGTACCAAGCACAATGTAATTATGTGAGCCGCGTCAGGCACATAATTTAAGCACGATGGGTTGAGCATGGCATGATATAGTTGTATGTACGAAGCAACATGCTAGGACGTAGGCATGACACTTGAGCACGTTACACATGTATTATTTTAAATTATTTTTCTAATATATAAATGCTAACTGATAACTTTGAGAAATTAGAGTTATCTTGTGCTTAATTGTTTTTATTACTGCTATGTTCTATTTGTTTTCTTAGTTTAATTTGAGCTATGTTAATGTTTGGTTGATGTTTTAACGTACGAAAGTTAAAGAGATGGATTTGGAGTGAAAATGACTCAAAAAGTGGTGAAAAACAGCTAAAAGGGGAGAAAATCTAGCAGTAGCAGAACCAAGGGCACAACTACGCCTCCCAGAGGTGCAACTATGCCCTTCACGTGTCCAACAATCCGTTTTGAAGGTCCAGATCACATTTTGACCATTCGATGATCCAGATTTGACCTATCCTTAAGTGTGCAAGAGCTAGCTTAGAGAAAATCCTATTTTAAGGGTAGCGGCACACAATTCTAAAGAGAATTTGAAGTGAGAAAGAGCTCTAAGACTCCATTTTAGAGCTCCACCCAAAAACACAAAAAATAGCTTTATAATAAATAAATTGTATAGTAATATACACATTTCTAGTTTTAGTTTCTTGTTTAGATTTCTATTTTAACTTTTGTTTAGTGATTAGTATAGTTGAGAGTAAAACTTGAGAGAGAAATCAAGAGGGCAAAAGACTATCTTTGGAGGAAAAAGCTTCCCAATCTTGAAGAACATATCAAAGCTTTTTCAAAATCAGAAATCTATACCTATCTAGTTTTATTCTTTAAATTTTCTCCTTTTACTTTTTGTAGTCTTGATTTTATTTGAAATGAATTACTTATTATTCTCAATCTATATTATGAGCTAATTTTCTTTTTGTCTAGTTTCAGTATATGAACCAAGCTAGTATCTTGTTTATGTTTATCTCTCTTTTTAACATCCAATTATCCATTTGATTGGTTTCTCCTTCTCATAGTCAATACTTCTTGTTGCTTGATCACTAACTTGCATAATTTTTAGAAACATGTAATTGAATGGAAACAAAGTTATGTGTTTAGCCATAGAAAGAGATGTCTACATCTAGGTAGAATATGAATATATCTATTTAATATGTATAACCATTGTGGGTGCTTGAATCTAATGATTCCATCTAAGTTTAGCCCTCATAGGAATATAGTGAGTTGGGTTAGATATAAATTATTACTTGACGACTGAAGAAGCTTGTAATTAAATTAGTTCACCTGATTAATAATCAATTGGTTAGACTAATTAGAGGCAAAATGAGATATTAAGACAAGAGAGGGGTTAAGAAACTAGTAAATCTAGGCATTTCTTTTCTCGCATTTTTTTTTTATATTTTGCATTTTATTTTTATTTCTTTTGTTTTATTTCTTTTGCTTGTTTTTAATTTATTTGGATAAAGTTAGAATTGATATAATCTTAGTACTTAGCCTAGATTAGTATTCAATCCTCGTGGGTTCAACACTCAACTTACTAAATCTATATTACTTGTGACCGTGTGCACTTGCATAGGTGTGTGTGAGTAAATTAAATTATTTAATTTTACAATTACACATACTAATAATTAATACTAACCTAGTTGGGAGACAACCTATGATTAATTATAGTTTGTAATATTTTACAAGTTTTTTTTTTTTTGCTTTTTTGGCTTAAATGGACTGACACGTCTAGGCACGCGGGCTGATATGACAAAGCACGAAGTATAACATGCCACGTTTAAGCATGGGCCAAAGGCCTATGTCGGGTCAATGATTTTGAATCTCGGGCATAGCATAGTACAATATGGTACGAAAGCACATTTGTATCCAATTTTAATAAGTCATACCAATATAGCACGACATATTTGATAGGTCCAACTGGCGTGAAAACCGTGTCAA
Source organism: Trema orientale (assembly GCA_002914845.1). Lineage (NCBI taxonomy): Eukaryota > Viridiplantae > Streptophyta > Magnoliopsida > Rosales > Cannabaceae > Trema > Trema orientale. The sequence goes on along the minus strand of JXTC01000041.1, from coordinate 42,935 downwards.
ATGAGGTTGGTTCAGTGCTGATTCAACTGAACCAACATCATTTAGAACTAAATAAACGCCATGAATAGGCGTCTATGAGGAACATTTAATATTGGTACACTATGAACCATGAACCGGAGTTAAATCATTGTTAAACAATGCCGATTCAACTAAAACCGCGTTGTTTACTATTTGAACATGTGTCGTTAACAAAAGACGCTGGTTCCCGGTTCATGGTGAACCGACGTATCTTTGGTCTAAAGCCCAAAACTAGGCTTCAAAAATTGAGCCCAGGATGCGCTTTCCTAGCTTTCATGACACCAAACCGGTGTCATTTTCGGGCATCAGGCATGCGTCTTGACCCTAGAAACGATGTTGTTTCAGCGTCATTATGAGCCCGTAAACAACATTTTTTCTTTTGGGGCATCAGACACACGTCCTTAACCCAAAATGAAAGGGGGAAATTTTAAATTTTCCCCCTTCTCTCATGGGGTTGTGTGAAGAAAGGGATTTCTAATTCTATTTTTTAGGTATTTTCAGCCGAAAACCTCTTAAGTTATCTCTTTAACCTCCATTGCTCCTAACATACTTACATTTTCACTCTTTGATCACCTACATTTGGATCTCTTGCTTGTAAAAGCTAGGTAATTTTCTACATTTTATTAATTGCAATTTACTATTTTTTATTTCATTTTTTAAAATTTATTGGGCTAATAATCTTATATTTTATTTAGGTTTTTGCCACTTCCATTTCCATTTCCACTTTCACTTTCACTCCCATTTTTCTCCTCGAAAAGGTATAAGCTCATTGTTCTTGTTCTTTTTGTTTTATTACTTTTTGTGTAAAATTCATAACTTAAGGTACTCATTGTTCTTGTTCTCAGGAATTTATTTTCCTTGGGTTTAACTAATTTCATTTTATTTGGCAACTAATTTTGCTGCTTCAACTTCCATCTTTCTCCTCCAAAAGGTACTTTTCTCTTTCTTTTAATGTTTCGTGTGTTGTTATGTAATGGATTTTTTTCCTTTGTACGTTTAATCTTTCTTTATAAGTGTGATGTATAAAAAATTATTGTTGTTGATTTTATTAGTAACTTGATATATGTTTCTATTTTGATTCCCATATTTAAGATGAACATTGTATTGATTTATTAATTTAGTACGAGTTTCTTGTTTTGTTTATTCTTTAGAGAGAAGAGTCTAATTATTTTTGAGAACCTATTTTTATGAGTATAAGTGTGATCGATGTTAATTAATAGCATGTTCATGAGTGCAAGGTAGTGATAATTAATTGTTTATCATATTCTTTTTGTTAACAAATAGGCTAGATGACTAGGAATGGATAGAAATTAGATGTGGATAGAAAATCACTAGAGTATGATACTAGAATTGTAAATTTTCTTCAACTTGCAATCGATCACTCTACCAGTCCCAATCTTATAAGTTGTCCATGTTCGAAATGTGGAAATTTAAAGAAGCTTAGTACTGTGTTTTAAAGAAGCTTAGTGTAAATGTAAAAGAACATCCTTATTTTAATGGCATTGACCAGGTTATAGAAGATGGATATGGCATGGGGAAGAAGCGACATGTGGATCGTCAAAAATTAACTTAAGGGCCAAAAGAGAACATGATGATGCTAATGACTTTGATGATTAAATTAATAAAATGATTCATAATGCAGAAGAGGATTTTGCAAAATATCCGATTACGTTTGAAAATTTACTTGAGCAAGTTGAAAAACTTTTATATCCTAATTGAATAAAATTCATTAAGTTGTCAGATTTCGTTAGATTGTATAACTTAAAGGCAATAAATGGTGGGAGTGACAAAAGCTTTTTGGAATTATTAAGCTTACTTGGTGATATACTTCCAATCGACAATGAAATTCCTTCCTCAATGTATAAGGCAAAAAATATATTATGCACCCTTGGCATAGATTATCCAAAGATTCATGTATGTCTTAATGATGGCACTTTATAGCGAAAGGAGTTCATCGATGCAAGTAGTTAATCCAATTTGTACTGGGTCAAGATAGGAAAAAAGAAAAAATATGACCAAGGAAAAGATTGGAGTTCCTGAAAAAGTCTAGTGGTATATTTCACCAATTTCATAGTTTAAAAGGTTGTTTCGAAATATTAAACATGCCAAAAGCTTGATATGGCATGCAAAATGTAGGATTTCTAATGCCAATTTCGTCATCCAGCAGATTCTCCATCGTGGAAGACAGTTGATAATTATATGGCCTAATTTTGGGAATGAACCAAGAAACCTTAGGCTAGGCCTTTCTGTATATGGGATCAATCTTCATAGTACTTTGAGTAGTGAACATAGTTGTTGGCCAGTTTTGCTTATAATTTACAATATTCTATCGTGATTATGCATGAAAAGAAGATTCATGACGCTGACATTTATAATTTATGGTCCAAAACTACCTGGTAATGATATTGGCATATACTTAAGCCCCTTTATTGATGATTTGAAAATGCTGTGGAATACATAAATTGAAACTTATGATGCACATAAAGATGAAACTTTTAACTTAAGGGTTATATTATTGTGGACCATCAATGATTTTCTAGTACATGGAAATTTCTTAGGATGCAGTGTAAAATGTTATAAAGCATGTCCTATATGTCAACTGGACACATATTCTTGTAGAGTGAAGCACGAAATGAAGCAATGGTATACAGGCCGTAAAAGGTTTTTGAGAAGAGATGACCTTTACTGAAGTGATAAAGGGTCAATGGCAAGGAGGAACATGGTATTACTCCAAAACTGTTAAAACGATATAAATTTTTTTGAGGTAACTAAGAAATTGAATCTAAAGGCACGTCTATGTAATGCGCTATATGAGAGATGTAATCCTATCATAAATGCAGCCTATAAATCTTAAAGTATTTGAAGTGATATTTCACGTTAATTATATTAGCAATAATAATCTTAGATTTATTAATTTTAATTATCTCTATTTGTAATTTGTTGGAAAAAAATCATATGCGCAAATTGAAATTGATGAGATTCGTGTGAAATAGAGGAAGTTCATGCAAGCATACCTCTAGCTAGTTGATCGAGTGGAAGATGCATACTTCATATTTTGGGTTAAGTAACATTGCACAATTTAAATTCTTGTACTTTTAAGTTAGTAGATAAACTAATATGATACTTATTTGAACACTTTGACTAGTAAATTTCTTGTGAGTGTACGTGATGTTATCTCATATAATTGAGATATGATACTAATTATAACATTATTCATGATTTATCTAGTTTATCAACATAAGCATGTGGGATCGTTCTTATATGTGATTTGAAAGAATATGTATGTGATGCATTAATTAGGGAAATATGAATTCCTACTATTGATGTAACATTTAAAGTTGGCTTTAAAAAATGCCTTTAAATATTATATATCTAACGCCGGTTATCTAAAAAACGCTTTTAAATGTTATATTTTTAACGCATGTTATTCTGAAATCACCTTTAAATGTTATATTTCTACCCCTAAATATTATACTTCTAACACTGGTTTTTTGAAAACCGCTAATATATATGTTCTACTTTTAACGCTGGTTTTTGGAAAATCGCCTTTAAAGGTAGACTTTCAACTGCGGTATTCAACAATCGTCTTTAATTATTAAACTTTTAAAACTGTTTATTTAATAACTGACTTCAAATGTGAGACTTTTTATAGGCAATTAAATGACAAACGTCTATTTTAACAAACCTTCAAAAGCGCTTGAATAGAAGGTGGTATTTAAGCCGCCGTTAAAATATAAATCACACTGGTTTTTAACCGGCATCTATTTGCCTTTTTATAATAGTATTTGTTATTAACAAGGGGTAAAGATTGGGACACCAAAATTTTGCACTAAAAACTTACACCAGTAATATAGCATTATTTTTAGCCACATGACTTTAAATGGGGTAGTTCCACCTCATGTGGTGTAAATTTTTAGTGTAAGATATTGATGTCTCTAGCATTACTCTACAAACAAGATAGTCATATATGTAAAAGAATATCTTTTTTTCTTTGTTCGTGTTCTGCTGATCAACGAGAGTAATGTTTTAGCTAGGATTAATTAAAGGATGGCTCTATTGCCACCCCATTTTTTCTATTCCCATCCCTTTTTTATTTAATTAGTTATGCCCATAATATCCTCTTGTAAATTGACATAAGTAACCTTATATATTATTAAATAATAGAAGACTAATACTTAGCACACCCTCATTTATGATATACCAAATATATCACTTACAAAAATTATGTCAGATAAAAAAAAAAAACAAAATTTAACTCATACGATTTGATTTCTATGATAATTATGGAACCAAAGATTTTATTTTGTCAATAATTTTGATTGTACTAAAAAATATAGCAGTCCTAAGAGATTAATTTGTTTTACCCCTTAACTTCATTCATAAATTCATTTTTAAATCATAAATGCCTTTTATTGTTAAGATAATTCATATAAAGTATATGTAGTTTCTTAATCATACAATTATTTTTTTAAAGAATAAATCATATATTATAAGTGATTTCTTGTTCAGATTTATATTAATATATATTTGATAAAAAAGATAATTCATACATATTTATTCTAATTAATTGAAAGCGTACGATTTATATATATATATATTTTAAGGATAAATTATTTCTTTCAATTTTTTTGGCATTTTTTCTCTTTGTAGTAACATTTTTTTTCTTTCGTTAGATCACTTATCTCACGAAGAATTTTATCTTTTATGTATAAATGAATTTTATCTTAGACTCTCTTTATGTTTTTTTAATTTTTATTCTTATTATGAATTTCAATTCAACCTCTTCCTAAATATACTAGGAAAACAATACAATATAAATGGAGAACAAGACAAAAAGGGAAAAAAATTGGGTTCTTAAATTATAATGGATAGTAAATTATTAGGATAGTATGAAAATTTTTTTTTTTTTTAAATATTTACCATTAGATATCTTTGTACTTAAGTAAAAATAAAAAATATATAAAAAGAAATTTTAAAACTTTACGGGGGTTTAATTAGAAAAAAGATGAGGAGAGAAAAAAAATAGGTGATGATAGAGCTACCGTTTATTATTAATCCATCAGTGAATATACCCTTGTGACAATCGGACAATCAATCAGTGAATATACGATTATTAATCCATCCACGCAAATTGTGTACTTCTGATCATATAATGAACAGAACAGGACAACTCAATTGCAAATCAATTGAGATCCGAAATATGGTAATATAATAAACAGGGCAATCAATTGACATCCCAACAGGACAATCAATCAGCAAATATGCCATTTATTGATCCATCCACGAAAAAATTGTGTACTTCTGATCAACTTATAATAAACAGAAAAAAAAATTGCAAATCAATTGAGATCCAAAAAATGATCGTTAACTAGCTAAGTCTCTACTCCTTTTACACTGGTTGATCCATTAGTTAATAATATAGTTTAGTTGTTTCTAGTTGTTTGTTTATTTTTTAACTATTCCAAGTAAAATAATTATTTTATTTAAGTTTACGATAGTATAACACTATAACTGAAAATTAACAAAACAGTGAAAGAAATCCCATCTTATTAAGGGATAATATCTGTGAGACCCGCTTTTATAACGCACGCCACGTGGACGTCCCAGTGGATAGGGAGCGAAACCGAGGACGGTTAGCTGACACGTGGGCAGAGAAACCATCTGGGAACCACGGATATATCACGTGATGACATTTAGGCCCATACTGTCAAGGTGGGACAAGGCAGGGCCCGTCTAGATCTGGGATGGGCCCGGCCCAACCAGACTCCTGTCCTAACAGCTTGGGGGGTCGGGAGCCTTAAGGGTCTTCCGCTAGAAGACCCTCGGGGGCAACGCACAGTCCAGACCCAGACCAGGCATTTAATGCGATCATGGGTAGGTGTGCGTATTAATTGTATCTCCCTGGGAGGACGGCGGGACTGTAGACGCCGCTCCATGTCAGAGCTCATGTCGAATCTAGTGACAGGGAACAAACCGTACCAATCTTAGCCGTGATTCCAGGAACGAGCTAAGACGCGGGAAAGGAAACCTCGGAATTGGATCCCGATTCCGAGGATATAAATATCGCCCGCACTGGAACAAAAAAAAGGAGGTAATTTTATGATTCCACTTTCATAATCTATTAGAGCCGATATCTGACTTAAGCATCGGAGAGTCTTTGCAGGTACCCCCCTGGGGCCTCTCCGATCCACTCAGATATTGGACACAGTCAGAAGTAGTAGAGACACGAAGACAGTTGGAAAAACCGTCCCAACAGTTTGGCGCCGTCTGTGGGAAAGAGGTAAGCAAAGACTTTGCAACTCCTTCCCGAACAAAAAAGCCATACGACCGCCAATGGCACCATCAAGAATGACAACGAGGAGCGCTCGTCCCGAGGTAGAAGAAAGATCCCAGGAAGAATGGCCTAGTACGGGACAGAAGCTGGATCAAATACTCGCCGCTCTAACGGAAGCAAACAGGAAAGCGGAGATGGCCCACCAAGCCGTGGTGGGACTGAGAGAAGAGGTCGCCGCTATCCGTAGGGACAATGTGCGCTTAGAAGGGCTCCTGGGCAGTGAAGCAAGGAGCGAGCACCAAGACGATTTCGACGAAGAAGTCCAATAAGAGGCTCGGAGACGGCGCAGCTCATCTAGTAGGGAATACCCTGTCCCCTCATAACCAGCGGTGCGCGAGGAACAACAGAGCCATACGAAGCCCCCCCGAGCAGGCGGAATGACGGGAAGGCCACGCCCTAGGGGCCGTGAGGATCCACTCCCAGACTGGAAGCAAGAAATGGTGGCAGAGCTGGGTCGGCGGTTTGGCACCCACCTCGGCCAGACTCCCGCCGACTTGGCGGAACAGGCAGTGCGTGGGATTAACCGAACAGCCTTTGCTGATTGGATTCAGTCAGAACCCAAACCGAAAGACTTCGCGACTCCAACCATCAAACCATTCGAAGGAAAGACCGACCCCCTCGATCATATATACCAATTCCAACAGAAGATGGCTCTGGAAACCAGGAATGAAGCAATAATCTGCAAAAGTCTTCTCCACTACCTTGGCGGGGCCCGCCTTGCTGTGGTTCAGGCAGCTCCCCGAGTGCTCCATAAACGGGTTCGAAGACTTTTGCAAGATGTTCCTGAAGCAGTACGCAGGCGCCAGAAGGCAACAAAAAACGATGCGGGACCTGGACCGAATGGAGCAGTCCGCGACCGAATTCCCGAGAGACTACCTATCTCGTTTCTTGGACATGATGTCCATGATACACGACGCTGACACCGTCCAGGCCGCGAGCTCTTTCGTCAGAGGACTTCAGCCAGGGTCGATGTTGTCTGACCACTTACTCCTGAATCTGCTGTACGACATGGCAGACGTCCAGGCGAAGTCCGAAGGGGTTTTCCGAGTATTGGAGAGTCACCACAGAGCGCCCAAAGCCACGGCAGCTATCACAACCACGCCCGCGCCAGCGCAGACCCCGGCCACCCAGGGAACGAAAAGATCCGCGTAGCCCAAGCAACGGCGCCGAAGGCGTCCCCTGGGCCGGCCGACACAGAAACCGGCAAGAAGAGGAAGACGTTCAGAGAACCCTTGCCGAAGTTCGAGCTCAATACGACGATTGACGTCGTCTTCCTCCAGAACAAAGATAAGGGTATCTTCAAAGACCCCCCGAAGTCCGGCGTCCCGGACCACATGAAGAACAAGAACAGATATTGCCAGTTCCATAGAGACTATGGGCACGATACCGTTCACTGCTGTAACCTCTACGCGCAGGTGATGATGGCAATCCAGGCCGGCAAGCTGAAACAGTACGTCAAGGCAGACGGGCAAGCAAAAAAGGACGCCACTGGGCAAGACAAGGGGAAGCAGACCCAGGCTTCGGGATCAGAACAGCAGACCCTGAGGATCGTGCCAATGATCGTGGGCAG